>JAUZNC010030325.1:0-20874 GCA_034780395.1 Vannuccia rotundouncinata | reverse complement strand
CGCTACCTGCCAGTTTCTACCCTGCTGTCTATACCCTCCGGTCTCTCCCCGCCGTGTCTCTACCCCCGTGTCTCTACCCTCCTGTCTCTACCCCCCGTGTCTCTACCCTCCTGTATCTACTGTCCTGTCGCTACCTTCCGCAGGTGGAGGAGTTGGCCCTCCTAGAGGAGATGGTTCGAATGGTGATGGAGATCCTCAATGCCGCCATTACTCACTGCCTGCCGAGCAACCCACACCTCGTCTACACCCTGCTCTACCAGAAGGACGCCTTCACCCCCTTCCGCGACCACCCCGCCTTCCAGGACATCCTCCAGAACGTTGACATGGTGCTCTCCCTGTTCACTCGAAAGCTCGACCACGAGTTTGAGATGGGTGCCACGGAGCGCGCGGTTATGCACCTCATCCATTCCAATGCCGCCTCCATCAGTAAGAACCACTCGTTCAAGGTGAGTTTCGTCATAAATATAGAATTAAAGGAAACTTGTTTCGGTGCAGGTCCTACGACGGTTTTTGTGAAAAGGGACTTAGACCAGATTCATATCTTGTGTCATGTTTCTCTTTGATAGTTCCAAAATGAATATTCAAAATGATTGTAAATAATTTTAGGGCAAAATGACATCTTTACAGAAGGTATTTGCAATTGTGTTTTTTTTTAAGTTTCCGTTTCATAGATATTTGTTGACAATTACTGTCCTAGACAGGTCTTGCACTTTAATTGACTGATTGTGACACCGCATTTTGGGAATAATTTTAACAATGTTATTTTAGGAAAAATTGAAGTGCTTACAAAAGGTATTTGGGTATTTTGTTTTTTCGTTTTTAATTGGATATATTTACTTTTTTAAACTTTGACGACTCGATGTTAAATGTACCTGCTAATCTTTTGTTGTTGGCATTTTCCAAGAGAAAGATCGTCGTAGGACTGCCCTACAGGTGGAGTATTTATATTTGGCTCATTATGCATTATCCTGCCATAAGTGACATTAATAAATAACTTACACTGATCGATTAGAAATTATTAAAATGATACGTATAGGCTGTACTAAAAAAACAAGCGGCCTTGAGAAAACAAATTTGTTCGATATTTGTTCTAATCTTTAAACTGCTATACTATGTGCGCTATGAAATTCTCTTGTGGGTAGGTGCCAACAGATTTTAAATCGGAGCTCCCCTTCTGGTCGTACTTTTAAACTGACACTAATCTGACAGGATAAAAAACGGCCTTTTCAAAATTTATAAAAATGGCGCCGATTGGTAACTAAGCAACCAGTGACCTTTAAAAACATTTTATCGATTATCGTCTTGACGCCAAATTTTATAAAGATCAGTGACTTGATCAATTTTTTCAATTTATAAACAAACTCACTGCCGCTTGTTTTTTTTAGGACAGCCTTTATTATCAGATAACTCTCGAATCGTTTATTGATTTTGCTATATCAGAGAGTATAAAACCAGCTTCTTGTCAATCATGTCGAAAGCGATACCGCACACTGACTCTTACTAGATTATATGTATTGAATATCCGTGACATTAACATTGTTTTCTGCCATTTTTAATACATTCTAGTCCCTCTCCCCTCTACTACCTTACCCGGCTTGTTTTGTCTTTCAGAAGTTCCCACAGCCCAAGTTCCAGTATGTAGAGGAGGAAAATCCCGACGATTTCTTCATTCCGCACGTCTGGTCTTTGGTATTTTCCACAAGTTTTGTACCTTTCAGTCCTACCCAGGTCAGAGCCTTCAATCCCAAAAAGTCCTTTGCCTGAAGTGAACTCTCAAACTGGTAATTGCATAATATGACATTGTTTAACATTGAAAGCGTTTTCGAAAATATGTCAAATTTGTGTCACTTTCATTGTGCGATTTGAGTTCAATAACTCTGAGATTCTTTTTGGTAATCAATTTTATAAATATATTTCATTTTCGAAACTGAAACCGGAAACGCTTTTGTTTAAACAATGATCAATATTACACTATTCGAATTTATTCATGTTCACCAATTTTTGTATCTTCTATATGCGCAATTTTCATGAACCTTGTTTCTCAGTAATGTGTCCATCTTTGTACAGATACTTTTGTATTATATCATTCTTGAAAATGCATAATTAACTAATTTGTATGTACACTGACTGGTTAGGTTATGTGGCCCAACCTATTGCTTTATTAACAGAATCGTTTGTTTCTCAGAAAGAAGAGAGATTCGTAATTCTTTATTTTCTTATCAACTTCTAATCTGATTTCAAATTGTACCTAGGGCCAAATTGTCTGCTGAACCCTAACAGCGAAAAGGTTAAATTATTATTATTTCATTGATATAATTCTCTCCAAGTATTCCATATTTCTATCCTGTGTTGATTTTCCGATTCTTCTTCGTTTAATACCTGTAACAATAGTTTGACATGTTTTCTTCCAACAGTAAAATATATTAAATAATTGTGAATTTTATTACATCAATAATTTTAAACTTGACAGGCAATGGCTTGTTCCTACTTTTTGTTTAGAAGGGGTACAATTTGAAGCTTGTTTAACATTATTCTGAAAGAACTATAAAAACAACTATTTGCTTCTAGTCCGTCTTCAACTAATCTATTTTTATTTTCTTTGTTCAACGGGTTGAACAGTGAACTACTTTGGTGCTTCTTTAATTTCATGAGTCGAATTACTGACTAAACCTTTCATTGTTCCTTTTATTATACAACTTAGTGTACCTAACTATGTATAAATATGTATGTGTTAGTTGGTAGATATATCTGACCGTGTAATATACATTATGGTAAATGCATTCATGTCTTTATGTAATCGTTTAATTTTTTTAATTAATATAACTTGGCATTATTTCAAAAATCTATCTGTATGACTTTTTATCTGAAATTATTAAAGTTGAGTTTACATAGCGATACGTTTTAGTGCTGTATATTTCAAGATAAATAGAAATGAAATAATCAAATCAAAATCAGAGCTATTCAAATTTGAAGTGGCTTTTAAAGTTTTTTTAGTATTAACTTAATTTTCTGGTTTTGTTTTTTCTGGTTATTTCCGATAAAAAAAACAGTATTTTCCATATGTAATATTAGTACATAAGTATGTACCATAATAAATAGGACTAAAATTAATTCCTGCCATATTTCAAAAAATAATTTTATACTCACTCGAAATTAAAATGTGGGAGAAATGAAATAATTAATTTCCATTTATGAAAACAAGTTTGTTGGCTAAATTTTTAATTGTCACAGTATCGATATAACTTCATGCAGGTCACATATATCGAATTATTATAGATAATGTCCAGGTTTTTAACGGAAGCAATGTTAGAGAAGTCGACAGTACTGTGCGCAAAAGCAGGACAAGCGAGTCCCCAACAATCTTCTCAGAGCACCCTTCGCAATAACATAGAAGCTGTAATTTCCTCTCCGAAGAACTAGTGAATGTCCGACAGTCGTGGTTTTATATATATTCTCCTAATTCACAAATCCTCGAATATTCTAGAATCCAGTTGTTCCTTAAATTTTTCTTGTGGAAAAGTCCATTTAAACCGATTTAGTGCACCATCGAAGGAGAGGACAATACCATAATCACTCTGTAGTTTTGTTTTGTTGATTATGTCTACTAATTCTTTTGCTATTATAACTATTTTTACTTTCCTCCATTTTACAACTGTTTTAGTACTATTATGGCACCACAGTTATAAAATGTGGAGACGTCCATAAAACGTCCAACGGACTACTATAGGATTAGTGGGGACCTGTAGCATGATTTTGTGGTGTACACTATTCACATGAATTTTACGAATATTACTCACAAATAAATTGGGTCTGCATGCATATATATAAACAAAATAAAACATATTTTAATTTATTTATTATATCTTAGGCGAAAAGTATAACTACTAATTTTATGTACGACGCCATATTACACCAGCTCTGTAGTTATATTTAACGTATTCTATTTCATCATATAGACAAGGGTTTATACTTGCGTTCTTCATACATTTACCCAAACATTTACTGTAGAGCCAAATTTGTCTTGCTGTTGCCGACGAATTGCGTTCTTGAAAAAATGACTCGATCGGTCAGAAAATACGACAGTTTCTGATAATAGAAGGTAATCCGTCTTACGAAGGCGGCATTTGCCGGGTGAACGCAATTCGTCGACAACAATATATTAGTTAATGTTTAGTCTTTTGTTTATAAACTGTATATAATACTGGTTGTTTATATCTTAGAAACTAATTTTAAATTTTGCGATTTTCCGATTATTATCAATTTTTTTTGAAGAAGAAGGATGTTTTTAATTTACTAATATATGTTCACATTTATTTATTCTTAATAAATAATAATTTATTTCGATAATTTTACTAGAAGTATGAATTATCCTTGGAATTTGAGTCAAACAACTAATCCAGTAAAAACTAAAGGTTAATATCAATTAATGAATTTTATTTATATATTACTAATTAAGACCTACTTACATGAGCATCCTGGATGGCAATCCAGGATTCCCATCTGGGATGCATGTGTAAGTTTAATAAATTAGGATGTTGGATGCAGCGGCAAGTATATCCAAGCTATACTTTTCCTAGCATCTTTACAGTTTGATTGGCTATCACTCTTTTGGTTGTAATATAATTATTGTATTAAAATAAATAAATACTATTTAATATGAGCAATTACATATATAAAAGGTAGGAATGTACAACTACAAATTTGATAAACAAATTTGGCTCTAAATAAGAGTTTATTTTCCTTTATTATACTACCTCCATATATTTATATAATAAATATAACAAAATATATTACCATATATTATAATATAATTCAATAAAAATAAAAACACACTTATATTTATGTATTATAATATCTATTTATTTAATCTTTACAAAGCAAACAAATTATTATATACATGTTTTTTTATTTGTAATAAGAATTTAACAATAAATGGTAATTCATATATATTTTATTTGTACAAAGTTTATTTATATTTTATTCATTCTTAAATATTGATTCTTCAATTAAAATTCATCAATATTAATTCTTAAAATAATTCTTATATAATACAAATATGCTCAAGTATTATTTAGTTACTTTTATTTATTTTTAATTAATAAATATGCCTGAAAATTATATATAAACCGTTAAACACAACTTAACAGTAATTAATTTTCTATTAACAAATTTTAAAGTATGAAATTAAATACAGGCCTATAGGAAGCTTTTTCATATTGGTTGGGTCAAGAATTGCATAGGTGCTATTAATAATCACTAAACTAGTTTAAAAGAATGAGGCATAAGATTCTTCCAGTTTTTCAGGGTTTTGATGCTAAAAGACCAGTTTTATAATTCTCCTAAGTATGTCAGAGGTGTGTTGGAGCAAGGAATGTAGGAATGTACAACTAGAAATTTGATAAACAAATTTGGCTCTAAATAAGAGTTTATTTTCCTTTATTATACTACCTCCATATATTTATATAATAAATATAACAAAATATATTACCATATATTATAATATAATTCAATAAAAATAAAAACACACTTATATTTATGTATTATAATATCTATTTATTTAATCTTTACAAAGCAAACAAATTATTATATACATGTTTTTTTATTTGTAATAAGAATTTAACAATAAATGGTAATTCATATATATTTTATTTGTACAAAGTTTATTTATATTTTATTCATTCTTAAATATTGATTCTTCAATTAAAATTCATCAATATTAATTCTTAAAATAATTCTTATATAATACAAATATGCTCAAGTATTATTTAGTTACTTTTATTTATTTTTAATTAATAAATATGCCTGAAAATTATATATAAACCGTTAAACACAACTTAACAGTAATTAATTTTCTATTAACAAATTTTAAAGTATGAAATTAAATACAGGCCTATAGGAAGCTTTTTTTATATTGGTTGAGTCAAGAATCGCATAGGTGCCATTAATAATCACTAAACTAGTTTAAAAGAATCAGGCATAAGATTCTTCCAGGTTTTCAGGGTTTTGATGCTAAAAGACCAGTTTTATAATTCTCCTAAGTATGTCAGAGGTGTGTTGGAGCATTTGGAGTGTGGGGGCGGCCTGTCATAATCATGGGACCCTTTAATCCAAATTTTATTCCTGAAAATAATTTTTTGAAAAATATGTTTATTGAATAACATTTTTAGAAAAATACATTATATACATATTTGAAGGTAATATAGAATGCTTTATGATTATATGTTTCTTTTTCTTTAAGATTATATGTTGCTTTAAGTGTACATTATAGAATTATTTTGTAAAAGTAAGTACCTATGTACTATATAATTGTTATACAATATACATATACAATATATATATATTGAAGATATAAATTGTTAAGTTTCTAAAGTTAATTACAAATCAAAACTGATTAATTGACAGGAATCACTCAGATTATAAAAGAATTCAGCTATTTGCATAAGGTCCAGAATTTCTAACCTCTCTTTTATCACATGCAAAACATTGAGATTGTTCATGCATTTCTGGGACATTGTGCTGCTGCACACACAAGTTTTGATTATCTTAAGAACTGAATATGATTATTCAGATGTTGCTGAAGTGGCTGGGCTGTAAAGTAAATTCTCAACAGCTTCTTTGATTCTTGGAACAAGCTGCTGGGTATTCTCCATCAGAAGATAAGATTGTTATAAGCATTGAAAGTCAGGCCACCTGTTTTATTTCTTTGGGGATGAAACTATTCATCAACATCAATAGCTGTAACTATAGCTTGAAAAAATGTATGTCATCACTGTAAAGATTTACAACAGTATCTGGAATACTGACCTCTTTGGAACTGTTACTTGCACTGATAAAGATCTGCTCAACAGCTGCAAGCTTCTGTTTGCCTGGTTGATGAAATCATGACTCTATCTTAGATTTGACCAAATATAGCACCTGAAAAAGATTGATTTGAATTGCATATAACATCTTCACTGGTTTCAACTATTTTAAACTCAAGTAATAATGAATTTAAGGTTAGGGTTATATTTTATGATTAAATTATTTAATAATATCTTTCATTTGAATAAAATAAAGTATTAACTATTAGGAAAGTGTTATGAATTCTGAATATTTAAATATTTAGTCCTTGTTTGACTATTTTTGATTGTGGTATAATAGTGTTGTGTTAATAAAACTGTTCATGTTCATTTTTGTTTAATTTTCAGCCCTATCTCAGAATCTGCCATATCTTATGAGTCACAGGCTAGTATAAATTCTTAATCTAAAATTATTGTTATTTCCATCTCATAAATTTTATATTTACACATTTTTGTATTTACAATTCAATTGATTCATTTTCAGCCCTCGTATAGAGTCTCCTATATTTTTTGTGTCTCAGGTTAGTATAAATTCTTAATCTCAAATTATTTTATTTCTTTCTCATAAATGTTATAATTACATATTTCTTGTATAATAATCAGTTGTTTTGAAAATTGGAACATCTTTTATAGAGAAATTTCATCTTTATTTAACATTTTTAATTTCAATAACTAATATTAAGTTGATTAATTTGATTATATTTGAAATGATAATTCATAAAAAAATAGCTTCATGTTTGAAAAATTGGGTAAAGTTTAAATGGTGTTTCTTATATATTTTTGTAAAAAAATTTTTTTATTATTGTTGAATATAACACAAAATTTTAATTTATTGAAAAATTTATTTCTCTACAAAAATCTACATGTTTAATTATTGATAATCCATATTTATTCAACAGCCAATCAAATTCAACCCTGTTAAATCAGTAGATATTATGTTTATCAAAGGTCAGAACACACAAATAAACACCAATTTCCAGTGTATCACCGCTATGCCGGAGTATGCAAATAAAAGTACAGAGGTAACTAATATGCTTGGGGATATTTTTGCAGCTGCTTATTAAATTAAGTCTTATTACTTTTCTAGGAAATTAGACATGAGTTTTATTATGAAAAACGTCTAAAAGAAGCCATACAAGTGAGTTTATTCAATGCAAAAGAAGATCATTCATTATTTATTTATTTAACATAATTTTTAGAGGATTTGTAACATTGATAACATGTGTTTACCATTGGTTGGAAACATTTGACAGCATACACCAGTTTAGACTGTCTCATGCATGATATACCCTCTTATAATATATACTATTGAAACTTTCAATTTGTTATGTGTCCAAATTATGTTATGCATAGGAATATAAATGAGTGTATGTGTCCCAAAATGGTAAAAAGTATGTTTTTTAAATTTGGTTATCTGTGTAAACAAGGTTTTCTTAAGCACACACTCGTTAAGAAACATAAACTCTTTTATCTAAATAAGGCAAAAGACAAAACATTCTTTGTTAAAACTGCTAATACTTCTGCATGGTCAGCGCCATCATTTTTATATTGGGGGTGGGCTAAAATCATTCCACCCAAACGCTGTTTATTTACCCGACAACATATCATAATTAATATCTCCAAAATTGTCTTTTCTTTGTTAAGCTATATGAATAGAAGTCCTTTACTTAACTATGATCGATATTATAATTAAATACATTAAAGATGCAAAACTAAATGACATGTACATTGATTGAACAGAAATCTTTACTAGTGTTTTGTCAAAAACTGGGTAAAAAACCAACAGGCACTTAATTAATTAACCGACAAGCATTCATTATTAGGAGGGCGCAGGCCTTCCGCCCCCCGCCAGCGACGGCCATGTTCTGCAGAAGCATCCAGTGGTCAGCTATCACAAATATGTCCACTCTGATAAGCTGATTTTGCAAAGACTGTTATGACAACTAAACATTAAGTTGTCTTATTGCATTTCAAAATATTTGTAAGAATTGTTGAAAGACACAAATTCTGTTCATAATTTAAATTGTTTAATTAATTGAAAAATAATGACTATATGCAAATCGACATATTTTTTCAAATAGGCTTTCAAATTCAAATCCCTTTTATTAGGAGATGGTAAAACACGTTCAGAGGTTAACAAAATGGTGGTGGATATTTTCAGTGAAAAGTGTTAACAATTAATGAATTAATTCTTTTCTAAATTGATCTTGAGAATTAATTTGAAAAATCTAAGAATGATGCAAAATCAGCATTAAATTGAGTTTGTTCAAGGCAAAAGGTGGTCAATAAATATATTTAGAGGCTTAGTAATGCTACCTATTTCTAACATGTATTGAAGTTTTGAAGCATTTGACGGTATACATCAGTTTAGTTAGACTCAAGTTTTCTATTTCCAAGAATTAAGACTGTTGGACTGGCTTTAATATGCCTCTATTTTGAATAGTTTGAGCTCTTTATCTGGAAGCTAATGGGAATATATGGAATAAAATAGTTTCCTCACAGATGTGATTTTATAATTTATAAAAGTGGTTCAATTTATTGATGCATTATTGGAATTAAATTCTTCATGGTCACATTTTGTGTGTTTTCATCCCTTCTCTTGTCATTATTGTTATTTTAGGTAATCAATTCGACTCCCAGAAGTGTTTTAACTTCACTCCGAGACGAGAGTAATTCACGGGAAGAGGTTTCCCTGCTTGATTACATAATCAACAGAAATCGACCTCAGGTCAATAATGTGCAAACATTTTAAAATTAATATTTTTGAATAATTCTAATGATAGTAAAGTACGACACTATCAGAGTATTAACAAAACATTTTAGGTTAGAAAAATGTTATATACTAATAATAAATGTAAGTAGTATATTATTGTTACACATTTCAATAAAAAATGATATTTTAATAAATTGAATACATTTTATTTAATTAATTTTATTGTGACAAACTATTATTGGTTCTAAACGAAAAATTGTTTTAAGAACGTATAAAACAGTGTTTATTAACTGATATGTAAATCTGTTATCAATTTTCAAGCGTTATTAAAACTGTTTTCGTTTTGAGCCACTTTGGCTTCCGTAAATCAAATGATTGTGAAATTTTGTACTTTAAAAATAGGGATTTTCGTCTTATTTTAAATTGAGGAAATTTCCTATTCTAAAATGTCATCAATCTTAAATAATTTTGTAGTTAGCGCCTTCTTCAAATGGTTTGCTTGCAAGAAAAGCAGGGAATTATGTTGAAAACACATCACCGGATACTAGTCAAGTTTCCCAGAATTCAGGTTGGAATGTTTTAAAATAAATTCAGTGATAAAAATCTTATTAAATAATTATCTGACTAATTTATTCACTATTTTTAATTATATATTATTTAATTTGTATTTCCGTCTATTCACAAACATTAAAATACTATTTTCAATGTGGTTGTTCCATTTATCTCTCTTTCCATCTTTATCATGAAATTCTTTCGTTAATCAGAAAAGCTTGTTTAATACCTTGGAACAGTCGAATTAGGTTCTCTAACAGCTAGGCTTTGGCAGTTTTGTATAGTTCACATATTTACATCAGGGCTTTTTCTCTCATTATTTCGTACTTCTAATGGGCTCATTTTTTGTTCTCCTGCTTTGATTTATTTGTTGTATAAATTGTTTTATACTTTATTTATAAAACAATATTTAAGCTTATTCTCAGGAACTATTTGAAGTATTATATCCATTCAGAGACGAACTTATTTTTGGGTTAGAACACGTGTCTTGACTATAGTACCAATCTTAAGTGCGATGAAGTAATATTTTATTATGCTTTTTAGGTATAGATTTTATCCTAAAACTTTCCTTTCTAAATAGACACTAATGAGACGTTTGGTAACGGTACCCTATTGACAATATGCAAATTTAATTATATGCTCATAAATATTGTTGAATATACTACACTATGGATGTTCAGACTACATACTTATATTATCTTTCATATGCGTCCATAATATGCATACTTTTATGATGTTTTAACTGTGCATACATATTTGTATTTTATATAATAAGTACTCTGAATATCATGTATGTTAACTCATTTACTGTATTTGTACAGGCACTTTCGTTTTCTATATATTCTGGACGTAATTGTAAAAGAAACTCGTGCTATTGACATACTGTCTAATTTTACTTACAAATTCCTGAGTTCGGAGTCACTAATTTAATTATATTTATTATCAATTCAGATATTTTGACAACACAACTTGAATTGGATCTATCGGATCTATATCTACAGCTGTGCTCCTTACAGTTGGCATGTATTGATTCAACATTCAACTTGTTACAATCCCCTGCAAAGGAAGCCCTTCATACAACTTATTCTCACAGTAAAAAGGTAATTAGTAGTAAGGAAAAAGAGCCTGTGGAGCACATTTATGAATTTATTTTTTTAATTTCAGATGTCTTTCATGGATTTATCACAGCGATATTTGGACTTTTCTGAATTTCGATTGCGTGTTTTAGAAACAACCACAAAGAGTATATGGACTGAAGTGAGTCACATTACAAATTTAATAAATAGAATTATCACTTTTAAGTTATCCACTTCGAAGTTGCAGAATCAAATTCCATTTTTCTCCACGATCGAAACATCTACAGAACCGAATACATTTACGCTCGACGGTCTCATGAATAAGTCTGCCACGAGGCGACGAAGGAAACAACCATACAAAGTTTTTGACGGTTACGTCACGTTGGCGAAGGAGCAGAGCGACTTTCTCTGGAGCCTTGCCACTTCTGTTCTGAGTCCAAACTTCTGCCGCGACTTTGAACGAAGTACAGCCACTAGTAACAAAGTAGGAATTGGAGTTTTCATCAAATTTATTCTTTATTCATATTTTACTTACTCGTATAATTAAAGAAATAATTTGTATTAACGATTTGACAATTTTTGGATACTCATGTCATTATATTATCAACATATTTAATTAAAACTGTGACACCACAAGTAGTAAGAGAAATGTTGATTCAAACTTTCTGCAGGCGGGGCACAATCATCTTTCGTCGCTCTTTACCGAGGTGATATCGATTCAATCAATTCTCATAATTGAACACGTTGCGGCCAAATCAGAAGTGAGACAGTTCTACACTGATGACGTCATTGAGAATTCAAATGATGTTTTGGTATGAAAATTAAAAACTGGAATGTTTGCAAATTGATTACATAATAATTTCCATTTTAATTTTATATTTAAAATAATAATTATTTGTTAAAAAGCATTTTTAAAAAGTTACTAATATTTAACCGGTCATGGATTTAAAATCTCTGTAAACGAAATTTAAACGATCATTGAATACAATCGTGTGATGGTATATTTTACTTTATTATCGACGTGTAATTATGACAGTTTTCAAATTTAAATAAATGTTGAATATTGTGGAGTAAGAAAGCAGTCAGTCTCCCCTTTAGCCGAAAGAAGATCTCCAATCAGCGTACGACCTCTCTCCCGGATGGTACACTACGCCTTCATCGAACTGTCTTAGTGCCATGACACCGGATTGCAATGGGGACCGATGGGTTGATGACTTGATAATAGGTCGCTATGTAAGGATCAAAAACATGTCACTCCTCCTCCACACAATCAACAATTCTCTCTCTCTCTCAACAAGGGCTATGGCTGCGTTCTCTTTCCCGGCCGGACCAACATCAACCGCGTCAACCTCAAGGAGGACGTTCGGATCGTCCGCGGTCAGGTTGTCCTTTATCCGAGCCTTCCACCGCCACGAGGAGTAGGTCTTAATCGGCCCGCGCAGATCACTTTGGACTGTGTTTGGCCGCGAGAACGCTGGACTGGCCGAACTCTGGATTTGGCCGGAAATCCCGAATTGGAGGACCGATTTGTGACTGAATTGGAGGAAGCGACCTGCGCCATGGGTGCACGGTAAGGGTGATAACGAGGGAATAACGGGAGTTGTATTTGGTAATTTTATGCGACTTTAATTCCAGATTTGTCGAGTACATTTCTTCCTCGGGCTCCTGGATATTCACCGTTAGATCGAGAGGCAACTTTCGAATCCCCTCCGACGAAAAATTCTCGCATTGGCCGTCGTCATTGGATTTTCATGGTGACGACGGTTATGCGTCATCGATCGATTATCAACTGGAGATATCCAGGCAATAACAACGTTCTACATTGTACTTCTATTTTATTATTTATTTTCCTACCATTGATTATATAAATATGTCATCAACTATTCCAATTTGTTATTTTTTTTATTCATAGATTTTTGTTATTTGATTCTTTGATTATTTTACCTTTAGTTTCATTTTAGAAATAATTTGTAACTTTTGTGATCATATGCTTCAAATTGTTATTTCATTTTTATGCCTTCTACCTATATCAAATAAAATCTTTTTATGTACCTAATTATTGAGATTTGTAAGAAGCAATTATTCATCAATATTTTTATGTAAAAACGAGAGTTCCTCTAATCGATAGACGATTTTCACTATTGTTTTAAACCTTTTTATTAAATTATATATATATATGCAGTAGCTAAAAAGAATTTTAATATCTTAACAAAATGAAAATTTTAAACAG
This sequence comes from Vannuccia rotundouncinata, assembly GCA_034780395.1. Taxonomy (NCBI): domain Eukaryota; kingdom Metazoa; phylum Platyhelminthes; order Proseriata; family Coelogynoporidae; genus Vannuccia; species Vannuccia rotundouncinata. The sequence goes on along the minus strand of JAUZNC010030325.1, from coordinate 7,464 downwards.
GATAGGATCTGTCCTTCTATAAACAAATAACTGCAGCGGCTAAACTTGTTGCTCAATGTTCGAAAATAATGGGTTAGTGTTGGAACATAAACAAGTTACGAAATGTTGGAATATATTTGCGTTGGATTATCTGCTCATTAAAAATATATATAAAACTTCCAATTAGAAAAGTGTTCATATTTTATTCTTTATTTTCAAAATTTTGAATTGTGCATCATATTTATTAAGTCTATTCCACATTTGAGATGTGTTGACAGGAAAATATTAATTCAGATTTTATAAGCTCCAATAAAAAACAAAAGTAAGAATACAAAATAAATAATCATTCAGAAATAAAATTATTTATTTTTACTTCACAATCATATAATTGCAACCGATTAATTTAAGTCCCTGATAAGGGATAAAAAAAGATTGTATCTAAATATGATTACAACAAAATATTTGGTTTAGATTAATTACAAGAGTAAAGTTTCATCTATAACTTCATTAAATTATGAATCATTTCAGTTATAGAAAGAAGACAATGAATGAGAATGGTTTACAGTTTTTTTCAATATATAATTGTCAGATGTAAAAATATTTATTGTAATAATATTAATATAGTACCTATATGGAATAGTGATTCCCAGAAGAGCACCATGACTGTCTATTCACAGAAGCTCCCTTAAACCCGAAGTCTAACCGAGAAGATCCAGGCTATATTTTCTCTGTATTCCTCTGGCAGAACCACCGGTATTGTCATTGACTCAGGTGATGGTGTTTGCCATACCTTTCCAATCTACGAAAGATACGCTCTTCCCCTCGCCATCCTTCTTCTTGATCTGACCGGTCGAGATCTTACTAACTACCTCATGAAGATCTTCACCACCTGCTATGTCGCTCTCGACTTCGAGCAAAAGATGGGAACCGCTGGTTCATCCTCATCCCTCGAGAAAAGCTACGAACTTCCCGGGAACAAATCATCACCATTGGAAATAAGGGTTATCGTTGCCCTGAGACTCTTTTCCAGCCCAGCTTCTGGTATCCATAAAATCACCTACAACAGTATCATGAAGTGGGATGTCAACATCAGAAAGGATCTCTACGCCAACACCGTCTTGTCTGGAGGCAGAACAATGTACCCCGAGATCGCCGACCGAATGCAAAAGGAGATCTCCGCCCACGCACCTAGCGCGATGAACATCAAGATTGTCGCGCTACCAGAGCGCATGTACTCTGTCTGGATCGGTGGTTCCATCTTGGCTCCCCTTTCCACCTTCCAACAGATGTGGATCTCCAAGCAAAAGTATGACGATTCAGGCCCTGGCAATTGTTACCGAAAGTGCTTCTAAATTAAACGATCTCTTTAGTTGGTTTTATATTTCAATATAATAGTCATTAAAATGTTCTTTAAATCTATTTATTTAAATGTTACAGCCACAGAATTAGAATTGTGTTTCTATTTATAAATAGAATTTAATTCTGTGATTAAAGCAAGATAAAAATCGTTACGTACCTACAATTGTAATGCTTATAGGAAAATAAAGGTGAATTTTCAAATATTATGTGATTATATCATTGTTGAATAGTTTTAGTAATATGTTTCGTATAAATTATGATCATTAAAATCGATTTTTGTCAAATCCGGACTAAGTAATTTTATATTAATATATTAAAGTAAATATTAATTTTTTATTTATGTTTTTGTTAATCTATACGCGCAGAAAATTTTTTTTGTACAATACCGTTGGCATAATGGCCGTAAAGTCATGATATTTATGTTATCATTTCATCTTATAACTTTACTTGTTGACAATACATTAAAAACATTAAAAGCTGACATGGGATAAAAATATGACCTCAAATTAAAAAATATTTTTTTTTAATATGTAAAAAATTTAAAATCATTTTGTCATTTTCAGACATGTATTTTATTAATAGGACGGCAATAACCTGCAATCTATAATTGCACCATATATACTCCAATATTTTGTTAAAATATGAAGTTAATATCTGTCGAAGAATTAGAAGTTTCACTCCTTCCAATTGTAGTATATTTTAGACAAAATGTTAAATGCAATTGGTTAAAATAGTATCACTGAATATTAATCAGAGGCTAAACTATTCCCTTATAATTCAAGAAATTTTTTAATTTATATTCATTGTTACTATAATAGTTATTTTACGTATATCTTACTTAGATGTATATAGCCTCTGAAGATAACATCTGAGATATAATATATATCGTTTACTCAACTTGAGTTTAGAAGTTCTAAAAGTTCATGTTTAATATGGAGTGACAAAGAGGTATTTTTTAATAATAAGGTTATATGAAAAATAATAAAATTTTAAGTAAATATTTTTTTTAATTTTCCTCATGAAATTACACCGTTACAAACGTCTACTTACCATAAAAGAAAAAGTGTCATTAATTCCAATAGAATCCTCACATTATTATAATACGTCAAAAACAATCTAAAAGTTAAAGCTTCTAATTTATCTTAATTATAATTTTGATTTGGAATAACCATCCATAAATGGTCTTCGGATTGTATATCTAGTCACGTCATTATATATAAAGAGAGAGTTTCTTGAAAGTTCGTTTCATTTATAAATAAATTTCTTTAAAGTTCAATTGATTCTCCTCGAACTGTTTTCCCCTCAATCGTTGGAAGCATTGTAGAGAAGAGAAAAAGTCTCATTAATTGCAATAGGTGTCGATTAGCCAGATGTACTTAAATCCGATTTCATTTTGTATAGGAACCAAATGCCGCAAATGATTGTCCAAATGACTTAATCCCTAGGATTAATTTTAAATTTCAATTAACTGGACTCCTATTGGATGAGAATTTAACTAGTAAAGGTGCGCAGAAATTAAACATGTGTTTTATCGGAGTCGGGAAAGGGAGGGAGGGGTTCCTATGCAAAATATTTCGCGTTATTTGGTTCCTATGCAAAATTAAATCGGATTTAGTCGATTAAAGTACGGAATTAAATTAAATTAAAACTTTCAAATTAATTAGCCTCAAAATTCTCTCGGTTCTAAAACTAAGCATGTACATCTGGCTTATCTATATACGTAGACTTATTGGATTCCTTTGAAGTTATTAAGGACACTTTTTCCTCTTCATTCGAATGCGTGTAAATTTTTCCCGTGAATTAAAAATTGTTTGGCTTAATTAAAATTTGTATAGTTAAACGTCATGATGAATACGCGATGAGTGCCAAAAATGTTACTATATCGCATATGGAGATTTCGATTTTACAATTGAAAACTTGGTTTGAGCATGACATTTTATGTTTTATTCATGCGAGTCATCTAAGTATTCCTTTAACATCCTTCTACGCATAAATGTCTTTGCACTCGTTAGAGATCCTCCGATGACAGTGAGAATTAATAAAGCATGGAATAAGCATAACATTTTAAGAAATCTCTGAGTGTTCTAATAAAAACCTCCCACGAATTGTAGTATCCATCCAATCAGCGTCTAGTAATATTGCAGCGTTATACCGATTAGAAATATGTATATAAGGAAATAAGAAAATAAAATTTCTCATAAATTTTACAAAATTTACAGAATTTCTACTAAACGGTTGTCTCTTCCTCTCCATGGACTTTTACGACTCTTGTAAAAGACTATAAACAAGAATCCTCCTTATGCATTTATTATATATTTAACTTTAAAAGGGAAGGAAAGAAACTTCATCCACTGACAATAAGGCTACACTTCCTACTCGCTGTAAGTAATTTACGTCTCTTCGTCACGTTTATAAACAAGAATCCTTCTTACACAGAAAATTAAATTTCTACATCTAAATTTCAAGATTTTCATGGACTATACACCATAACAAGTACATAGATCTATTGCATCTCAATCAAGTGTATTGCATATTTAATTATCGTTTTCTTACATCTTTACATCGCTCTCAACAGATTCCAGTCTCCAATCTCACAACTGGAAAGAATCGAATAACTCAATTGAAGGCTATAGCTAGACATTATAATTAACTCAATGAAGTAGAAAAAGTCAACCTCAATAAGTATGGAGTCAAAGATAATTTTGGTTTCATCCTTGTCAGGAACTATTTCAATAATCCATAACTATAACCATAAACATTAGAACCATTAAAACGTTATAACAACTTATAACCTTATAAAGTTAATTTCAATAATAAATTCAAATTGGAGGGATAAAAAACTTCCTTTTTAAACTACTTTAATAAATACTTTAATCTTGATATTATATCTTTCTATTATAATTGTGTGACCAACAACATGGAACTATTGAATGCTTCAGTTCATTATAACAACTGGATATTGTTTTCACACTCCTGCAAGTTGAAAATATTGATGTTATCATTAAAGATACTTAGTTGAGACTTGCAAAATTGACATTGACGAAGAAAATGTATCATAATTTTAAGTAGGGTGTTTTTATTTAAATTTGATTATTCATATTTTGTCTTGTATTCTATATTTTTATTGTGTTCCTCTCTACAACATAACACGAGAATAATATGTAAATACCATCCAATTTTAAAGTATGACCTACTGCATTGAATTAGTATTATTTCAACTTTTTCACTATTTTTATTCACTTTTTTTCAATACTTTTCGTTTATTCCTTAATAAAAATATTTACAATTCAGATAAGCAATTGTGGATTTCCACTTAATCAAATTTTGTTTTGGTTTTCTATACATCGGATTTCTAGATAATCAATAATTCATTCCAGATCAGAATTATGGTTTTTAGTATACTAAAACCGGATCTATAGATAATCAATAATGATTTACTGAAACAATAAAATTAGTTTTCTAAATATTCAATATCGCGTTCCTAAATCGCTGTAATGAGATCTCTTGAAAATCGCTTTTAGTTTTCAGAAAAAGAAAAGAAAATTAGTTTTTTGGAAAACCAATATATTTTGGGTTTTTAAGAACCCTATTTAGGTTCTATAGAGTAACAAGGTAGAAAAGCAATTTTTGTGAGAGTGTAGGCTATACCGATGAATTTGACCGCCTGTGAAAGTAATATATAATATAGGCATTGACTAAATAATAAACTGAAGTATATTTAACCAGCCATCCTTTATCCGTATTAAAGTATTCTATTTTAACTTTATGCGTATGTCAATAGAAGTAAAAACTGGTAATAAATCCAGTAATTTATTAATAACTTGTTTTTACTAAATAATTACAGGGTATAGTTTCTGTTAAAAGAGTTTTTTTTAACAATTTAAAGTAATTGAATCAATACTTTAAAATTGGTATACTATTATAAGATGTTTAAAGGATGCAATATCTATATATATTACTTTAAATTATGACTGTATCCCAATTATTATTGGTCATAAAGAACACTCCATTGTTTATAATAATATTAATACAAAAACTTTTTAACCAATGAAGAAGGAAACAATTTTGTTTGGATTTTCATTTCAAATAAAACCGAAGTGATCTCTCTAACTCCTTCATTGATGATAGACTGAATGTTCATCATGATTAATATTATATTTATTATTTGTTTTCTATCATACACAAACGCTGAGTTTAGTTTCTTTAAACTCAGCACTGTTCGAAGAAGCACCTTAAATCAAGTGATTGCACAATCCACAAACTTATCATCAGATATTGACTGCGCGATAACATGCGATTCGGTCGTTGACTGCAAAGCGATCAAGTATGACGGTGGCGTGTGTTCTTTATATTCTGGATCTGCTGATTTCAATAAAGAACAACTTCCGGGCGGCGATGAGAAGGTCAAGGTGTTAATTCGGAGCTCCTCGATTGTTCCCTGCCCGAGTGACTATACAATTCAGGATCCTGCCCGGCCTTGGTCCTTCTACAAGATACATCAACAAATGCTCAGCTGGAACGATTCTTACAATTTATGTCAGAATGAAGGAGCTAAGATGGTTCAGTTTTCTACTTTTTCTGAAATGAATTTTTTGAAGATGCAAGGCCATGAAAACTTTTGGACTGGTGCTTATCAACCATATGGATCACCGGAACCTGCTGGGGGCTGGATCTGGAAGGGATCCGAGGAAGCCGTCGATATGATTTTATTTATGAATGGAGAACCGAATGATGATGGAGGGTATGAACAATTTGGAAATGTTATGACACTGGAAAACCTTGACGGTCTTAATGACTTTAATGGAGCAGCAGCCGCATTTCCTGTGTGTGAATGTTTTCTGAAGTGGTGAAAGGTTTTCAGAATAACTATAACAATATTCGGACTAAATTTTTGAAGGTTTGAATTGACGCTGTGGTCTGTCATAAACAATATTATTTGTTCGATAAAATATATCTAATTAAAATCTTTCTAAATATTTGTCCCTTCTAATTACAAACTTTTCTGAAAATCTGCAGAATTCAAATTCTGTTTTTAAAACAAATATAAATGAATGAAAAATAAAAAAAGGAGAAAACAGTCACCTTTGTACCTAATGAGTACCTATCCAATTTGTTCCTTCCAATTTCATAATATCAAGTTGCAAAGAGAGAATTTCTATTTGAATACATATTTAATTAATTGGGATAGTAAGGAAATGATAGTTGCTATGGAACAAAATATGGAGAAAAGTTGGTGAAAAATATCATGTAAAAGAAAGTCGACCACGTGATATCACCAACTTCGTAAAAATGACACTCTAAAGATTATTATAAATATGAAAATTTTTATTGATGTGAATAATTTTTACTGAATTAAGGTATTCGTATTTTATTATATTATTGTAAATAAAATATGTCCGAATTTTTACATTTTCAATATATCTGTATCGAATATGTCGGAGTAGGACAGTGAGATAGACACAAAAAAGATGCTTTAATGAATATCATTTAATTTAATTCAAAATGGCACAAACAGTTTTTCTTATTATTCTCGTGTTATGTTGTAGAGAGGAACACAATAAAAATATAGAATACAAAACAAAATATGAATAATAAAATTTAAATAAAAACACCCTACTTAAAATTATGTTACATTTTCTTCGTCAATGTCAATTTTGCAAGTCTCAACTAAGTATCTTTAATGATAACATCAATATTGTCAACTTGCAGGAGTGTGAAAACAATATCCAGTTGTTATAATGAACTGAAGCATTCAATAGTTTCATGTTGTTGGTCACACAATTATAAAAGAAAGATATTATATCAAGATTAAAGTATTTATCGAAGTTAAAAATGGAACTGTTTATATATATAGCAAAAGTTTTTTATCCCTTCAAACTTAATTTATTATTGAAAATAATTTTATAAGGATTTAAGTAATGATGAACACAGCAACAGTTTAATATAAAGTATTTAACTAAAATATTGTGCTGCTTAAATATTATACATACATCTCAATTTATTAATTTGCGCAATTATTAAAATACCGTGGTTCTAACCCTGGTTCATGGTTCTAGTTATTGTTCTAACTCTGGATTATGGTTCTAGTTATTGTTCTAACTCTGGATTATGGTTCTAGTTATTGTT
>JAUZNC010030324.1:14454-62455 GCA_034780395.1 Vannuccia rotundouncinata | reverse complement strand
AAAAACTAAAAACTAAAAACTAAAAACTAAAAACTAAAAACTAAAAACTAAAAACTAAAAACTAAAAACTAAAAACTGAAAACTAAAAAACCTATAAAAAATAATAACTAATAACTAACAAACTATTAAAAAATAAATAATTACTAATAACTTTATCTATTTTCAATCTTTTATACCAAATATCTGAATGAAAGTGCAGATTTAATGCAAACATGCCTGCTTAACTGCCAACGTTTGACGATTAAGTTTTACATTTTAAAAGTTAATTCCCAATAAATGTTGTAATTGCCAATTAAGTTAATCGTCAGCTCTGCACACTGGAGTTGGCTGTTAACATCCAACTTAATTACCAATCAGCTTAATTGTCAGGTCTGCACTAGGCCCATAAATGGAATATTTAACAGATTTTGTGCCGACTAAATATATCTGATAAATATATAGGATTAAATGTAATTACGCAGGTCTGTATAAATAAATATCGTTTTCGAATTCTACAGATGTAATTATAACGGTTACATATCAGTAAGATCGGAATACATCAAAATCTTGTATAGCACTAATTTTAAATCACAAATATTATCATGTCTTGGTATATTTGTTGGTATCATTTCATAGAACATGTTAAGCCACGATTTTTTTCTCAATCCGAGACAATTTTACTTCGAAATAATGTGTTTAGATTGTGTTCAATTTAGAACGAAAGATTTTCTGTCAACTTTAAAAGTACGTTGTACTTATATACTTCCCACAAATATCTATATTTTATCCCTTAGATATAGATACCGGTTATTCAATCGCTTGATAGAAAGCATGTGTACAATAACATGGAATTTCGATAAATTCTCCAGTGAGCTAGCATTTGTTATTGCATTTTTCTACCAGATGATATGTCCCTTTTACCAGGTTGGTTAGATCTGCGGTTATATATATATTTGAAAGTAGTAAAATGAGGGCTGAAGGTTTGGTTTGCTTCAAAAGGCAGTCGAGACAAGCTAAATAAATGAAAGATGCATTTGTTTTCTGTGGATATTTATATCTTCAAGGTTTTCTGAGGTCAAAGATCTACATATGGTACATTACATTCTATATTGTTTATTATTTTAAAGAAAAATTCTGCCGAAATGTGTGTATAGCGTATATGGATTTATTTTGCCGAAGTCACTAGTTTTACTTTGAATTACTGAAAGTTTAGTGTAGGCAATGAGTCATTCTTAAAGTATAATTTAGCAACGAGATTTATTATAAGGAATGGATATGTTTTCCGTGTCTTCGATTTTAATTCCAAAACAATCGACCAAATATGCCAATTATCTTTATTTTTATTTCACTATTTGAAAATTCAAATGTTGTGAATATATATAATTAATTTATAATTTTATTATTTTTATATAATTTAAGATATTTAATTGGTGTTCTCTTTCGTAATCGAGAATTCATTATTTCTAAAATAAAGTATTTAAAAAGTGTAAAAAAATTAGATATGGAAAAATTAAAATGTCCAGATATTATTACCATGAGAGAGTAGTTATTTTCAAAAGAATGTTTTTGTAGTTTAATATATATATATATAAAAATATAAAAGTTTAAAAGATTAAAAGTTATAAATATACCTGTATACTGACTTTTAACGATTGGTTAATTACAAATTCAAATTACGAAAAATCCTAAATATATTTATAGCAAAATATAGTTTATTTATTTCCCTGCAACAGTTAACAACATATTATGTAGAAATGTTTCACTAAAACTACTTCCGAAATTATGCCAAAAACATTCTATTTCGATTTATATTAATAATGCAATTGCTAAGTTATATTGCGCACAAAAAAATATATGTCCTCATGCTGGAATAGGAGTGCAATATAAAAAATGTTAGTTTTATAACAACTCGATTATTAAACATTATATACCATACCGTGCTTTTTTGAACTTCCACATACCGGGGGGGGGGGGGGGCACCCCTTTCCGAATATAATTTTTCTATCACTATAGGAGTTTTAAATTTAAAAATTAATTTTTTTGAAAATATTTTTTTAAAGATTAATTTTTTTTAAAATCATTAGAAATTTTTATGTGGATATATATTTATAACAATAATAACGGGTACATTACAACATGGTATAAGCTATTCAGTGTTTACCATTTATATAATACATATATAGCTATATTTTTTTTTAATTTCGAAAATTAGTAAATTTGGGGTGATGGGGAAGGAACCACTCTCATGATCGTCCACAAAAATCATTTTTGCGCTAAAAGTTGTAAAACTTCGTTTTAAGAAAAGTCATGACAGCTTACTATTCTCAAATTGTTCAATAAAAATTGCCAGCGAAAATAACAGAAGATGGCCGAATCGTCCTCCTCCCCCGCCCCGTTATAATGTATATGGATAAGGTTGACTTTTTAAATTTATTTATAACAGACCTCAACATTGTGTTTACCCTATATATATGCAAAAGAATCAATCGTTTCTTGCATTAACTTTATGTGCGATCCGAATACCTATATACTTGAAGTGATCTCTTACTACGTCCTATATATAGTTGAAATGGTATTATGTTTTTTTGAAAATAATTTATTAACCAGTCAACATGTTTTGGAAACTATAGACATTTCATTTTCGTTGAATTGACAAAGGACAAAAAATTATAATTATGTGGCTGCATATATTGTATACATTTATAATTAATTAGTGTATTATATATCATATAGTATTGTTCTAAACTTATACGATTAGTGTCATTCTGAATCAAAGGAACACAATATTTATACTGGCTTGTGTATATAAGTGTATTATATAGGAATATTACAAAAATCTCCCATCTCAATTTCACAAAAGCATTGTCAGTAGTTTATTAGATTACCCCTTTATCTGCGTTGTGTTTGGGAATCCATATCAAGCTATATTATCTACTATTATTCCCCCAGAGAAAGAGAAGCGAGTCTCAATATTATAGTCACTCGCCAATTCGGACTCCACTCCTCTTCAGACAGTTCCGCATAGCTTTCCATTCTCACATGTAGCTGGGAGGGTAGGGCGGGCCCCCCAACAGTAGGTAGGTACAGTAAAGTGTTTGTTATCCTCTCCTTTCTCTCACTTTGAACATTAAGGCGTTGCCCTAGGTTTTCTCATTATCAAAATCCTTTGTCAGAGATATATCTCAGAAACAGACGAAATTGTACGTGTGTTATAGATAGCATACACCCGTGAGCTATGCAATATCCTTCTCATCGTGAGTATATGCGAGGAATCCCCCCCCCACGTTCTCTTGTACAAGTTGCTTCAGCAGATAGAAAGTTCTGGGCTACTCGTTTTCACGAGTTGAATTTACTACGAATTAAAAAACAAGAGCTGTACTGAACCGGGATGACAGCGCTCTCGATTGGATAATGAGGAGATACATAAAAGACGGAAGAGAACAAAATTCGAAAGAAAGGAACTCTGTGACAATCTATAGAATAATAAAACACAAATCGACTTTAATTAGCTTGATCATTGTAACTTATTCGGAAGTAAGAAAAAATCGACTCTGTTCCAAATTACAATCTTTCGTTTTCTTGCTTTGTGTTAGACTCAGAATTGTGAGCTTCGTGTTACTGCATAGATAGTTATCAGACCGACCAGTTTTATAAAGATTATTTCTATTACTTCGCTCGTTGTCGGACTCTTAATTATTGAATCCTCGTAGAATATTGTGCAAACTGTGTATGTCACCCAACGGCACTGTGTAACACGACAGTACTGGCTGCACATGCTCTTTTCTCTCCACTTCCGATCATAGACAACAAAGTCAATGTTTGCCTTGCTTGCGTGGACAACTTTGAATTAAACTACATAAACTAAACAAGTAAAATTTGTCTCTTTTACCCCCACCCCTTTTGGCCGCTACCCTATACCCACTACTCTCTCCTTGGCTCTATTTCTCGTTATTGACTGTTAATCTCTAATGTGTTCCTAGTTCTGGTACAAACAGAGAAACAATAGACTGGTTTACACACTCAATAATTATTAAATCAAGTCGAAGTTTTAAGCCTACAGTGTTGGAGTTGTTCTCCTGCTATTTCACCACCGACCCTTTCGTTGCCATAAGTCGACGACAGAGTCCTACTTGTGGACCGAAGTTAGTCAGTCAAGCAACCAGCAGGAATCCCTTGCGCAAAGGAAAGGTGTTTAAACACGCTCCCTCCCAAGATTTCATCTATTTTTAATCACTCATCAACGGTCGACATTTCTTCACGCCCTCACTATATAGGATTACATCAATATCTCAGTGATTTCCCATTTTATACAGAGGAAATATAAGCACAACTGTCTACAATTAAAACCGTGGTTGTGAATATCAGTGGAGTACCCGGCTACTGATCACTCAACTTAATAGGGAACTTACCGGAATTTCCGAGTGCTCTTTATTCACAAATTATTCAGGAGTAATTCTGAATGCAGTCTTAATAGTGAAGCCGTAATTCGCCCAGTTATCAGTAAGCCATTGTCTTTGATAATTCTATTTGTGACTGTGTGCATGTATTTAGTATTTAAAATATGAGGAATATATATTTCAAAGAAAGTTAGAAATTTTGAATTCTTGTATATAATATCTTCTTGAAATTAATTTTTCAATAATTCATCTAAAACGAACTGGAAATTAAAGGTAAGCTTCATCAATTATATTTATAATTATATAGACGCATAACAGTATATACCAGAAAACATTGATTGAATATAATAATTATGTAATCTGGAGCACCTGCAATATTATACAATTTATAAATAAGACAATTACCAAGTTTTTATTTATTTTTTATTTTTTTTTATTTTTTGAAAAAAACAAAAAGTTGAAAGAATTTTAAATTATATGCAACTTATAATTAGTCTAATACCAAGCACATAGTCAAATTTACATATCACAAAATTAAATTATTCATTATTTTTTAGTTATTATCTCTATATAACTGATTATATATAGACATGTCAACTATATAGACACATAACGTTCAATGAAAACTATTTTTTTATATCTTTTGATTCTCTGGACAAATTAATTATGAAATTATATTACTTTTATCAGATTTACTGACATTGTAAAAGGTTTATTAATGTCAACTGAGACACACATCTATCCACTTTCTTCAAATTGTATATCACATACCTATATATTGTGAATCAATTTTAACTGCCGGTTTACATGATTTATTATAAACATGTGGTTGAATATTTCATTATATACGAAGATTATACATAATGTGGATAGTTTATCTATAATATCATGTCCGTTTTTCAACCAATATTTCAAAGTGGTCTTTTGTATGGGACAGTCCCACGTATAATATAATTTACAGAATCTTTTTTTTTATTTACATGTATTTCTTTGGAAGCCGACAAGTCAAAGTATTTTATTCATTCAAGTACTTTTTTAAATCCGCATGAACGCAGTAACAACTTTTGAAATGTCTAAATATGCCAGCTGTATATATATAATATATATATATATATATATATATATATATATGAATATTATTAAACCTTGATTTGTATTTATGCAAGAAAGTAAATTTACAAAACTTAAAACATATTCTATTTTGTATAACCGATCTCAGAATGATGCATCGTATAAATGTGTCTTCGCATATCAACCCAAAATGCATTATGCATAAAATATTCTATAACATCTTGATGGATAAATTGTAAAATTAAATGTGTATCTTCCCTCCCCGCAGGAAATACAAGAAAATTATTTGTACTAATGACATAGAATTTTATTTTAGATGTAATTTTATTTAAATTTGTTAAAAACGAAAAAGTTAACTTTTAAGTCAATTTAAGTGGAAAAATACGATATTTTTCGTTTCATATTATATTTAGAAAAATTAGAATCTTCACATTTCATTTATTTATTTATATACATTAGATTTTTTCTATATTGAACTTATATTTTCTCTTTAGATTATGATTTTTCGTTTTATTAAAATATAAAAGATATTTTTTTGTTCCGTTAATTATTTTATATTTATACGAGAATATAATCACGATCCATCAAATCTTTTTAATTTATACAAAGTTCATAAAACTTATATAATTATTTTCTTTAAAATATATTGGTTTTCTAACAATCCATAATAATATATATACACACATATAATACTCTTGAAATAATGTTATAAATATGTCATGATTGTGTATTTCACTGCTCTCTATATATGAAAGCTGTCATCAAATAATATTAGTTAATTTTAGCTTTTAATGATCATGGTTAATGACTTGGTCATTTTAATCGTCCGACAGCTGTTGATTTCATGTTGGAGATTGTAATATATAGTGGGTCCTTGCATGTGTAATGTAATACACGGTTGAATCGGAATACAATGCCATACAACAAACTCTTGCTATATATATATAGGGTGAATCGGTCTATATATATATTATTTGTGTCTACTGGTACATATAAAAATAAATTGAATCAACAATTCTAATTTCTTGTTGTTCCCGTGAAGGACAAGAATTTGAACAGCTGTATGCACCCTTAAGAGCATAATATATTTCGACTTATATAAACATTCTGCGTCTATATTATTTTAAAAATTGAACAAAAAAGTATTTTATATACTAAAGTTCGCTGGCTGTCTGTAAATATGTTAATATATAACTACCTATATATATTTATACAGCTCAATAATGGAACTCTAGTTTTCTGAAATTGACAGCTTTTTATTTACTTTATTCACACTATACCAATTTATTGTTATACCAAACTTTTAAAAGTAGTATATATAGATAATTTAAATGAATCTGAACATTAAATATTTAACCATATAATATAGTCGCGGTATTATTTCACTATATATACAAGATATATATAGAGTTCATATCAACCCTTTCCCCCGCAGCGGAAAATTTAACTTAAATCTAAGATTACCGACACTTCCCGTATTATTAATTCAACCAGGGTGAGGTTACATACAATTATTGTTAGCATGTATATAATACCTCCTTAATTAATTAAAGTTTAATTTGCGGTAGCGATTATACCTATTTCAAATTGAGTTTTAAAAATCAAAAAATTATATTTAATTTAGAAGCTGAAATTGTCCAAAAATCAATATATTTGATGAATTATTGATTAAAATTATTTTTATTATTTATTTATGTTTATTATTTAAAATTAATAGTCGAATTTTAGAAAAATTGTATCTTGAAATTGATATTTATCGACTGACTGCCAAATAAATTAAAATCTATTCTTTTAATTTTAATCTATAATCTTTTATAGTTCGTATATATATAAATAACTTCGTATTTTAAAAATTTCTACTTGAAAGGATAAACCTTGCATTAACTGATATCCCTTAATGATAAAATCTTTTCTTATTAATAAACCTTCGTGATATGTCAATTATTTTATATATCTCATCAAAATTTCTTCAGATTTCATTTCTGATATATAAAATACAAAATATGTTGGTCGCCAGAAATTAGTTTAAAATCTTATATATGTGATGTTTATCTCATTAATATATTAAAAACGATTCAATAAAGTAGTTCGAAATTATTTTTCAACAATCAGAATTTTCTTTGAATCCTCCAAGTTCTGGGTACACAAAAGAAGTATTATTAAATTTATGACAGTATTATATAAAACATTGATCTAATCATATAGTCTTATAGTTTGTCTCTAAAAGCTTATATACCTTCATTGAAGTTAGGTATAGAATGCCTTTTTTTAGACTTATATAACAATATAGAGACAACTTTCTGCACAACTTAAATTAAAATCAATGATTTATTTATAAAATTCCTAATAATATCCAAACCACCAAACCCAAATTGTGTGTTTTGTTATTTTCTTTCCTTGAACGAGTTTTGAAATGAATTATGGCTGTATTAGTTCTATGTGCTGGCTCAAATGTTTCCAAAGTGTGATTTCGCAATTGCACAAGACTGCTGCCATTTTAATGATCTGATTAAAGGAACAAGACAAATTTACATCTTCTGCTTCTCAAACATCTAATCCATCAAATAGGTTTCTTCCAAAGCATGATATGAAGAGACAAACCAAGTGGAAAAGGGGGAGATCTTCTTGCTTAAAGTTAATCACCCATCCCGGGGGCTTTTTAACCCTCCAAGGCGCCACTTTTCATTGCACATGGTTAGTCACTACTTATAGAAATAAGTCCCAACTTGGTCATAGAGAATGGGATCATGGCACTTCTCCCCTTTGCTCATCGGCAACTATTTGTCGCTGTCTCCATCTCTCGCGCTGTATTCCTCCCCCTCCGCATTACATTGTGTCGTAAGGCTTTCCCAAATGTCAAGTTCCCTTCCCTTTTCCCGAGTAATAAATTCGTTCCGTAATAGGTTCGAGTCAAAATGATTACATTTGTCATATATTAGGGATTTTGTGAACTTATACTTTAGCCACATTATGCTTCATTTTCTTTTGTTATACGAGCTACCGCGGTGTATATATAGCAAGAGTATAGGTGCATCGCCTAGAAGTTAATTAACTAAAATTGTTCAAAAAACGATTCGCTCGAAGACTTTTTCTTCTCCATTGTAAAGAGATAATTTGCAGTTAGATCGTTTAATACTTTAATTAAAAGAGATATTTATCCTAAACGGAAATAGGTATAATATCAATGTATTATAGGAAAAATGTATCTACTTAGATTAATGACAAATAATGTAGAAATATTGTCGATATTTCTACATTTTTGTTAGTCTATAATTGGCTCATAAATTAGATCAACTTCGCATTAAATATTTATTCAAAATTGTCTTGTTATTGTAAAATAGTTATAGGAAAACTAGAAAATCTACATTTTCAGATATCTATTGCAATATATCTAATGGATTATTTGCAATAGTATTACAAAGCACATTAAATACATATTCAATTTCTTCTTTAAAAAGAAATGTAGAATAAATTAAAGTAAACTTTGTTCATATTGAAGAAAATTTAATGTTATATATATTAAAGTATTAAAAAAATATTACAATTTGTCAAATGAATTGTATTTGAATTTTTTTTACAAATGTACTAAAAAATAATCAAAATGAAATATTTTCTAAAATTGATATATTTCCAAAAGTTCCATTATTTCTATTAATTTGTTTTTATATATTTAAATATTATATATTTATATTTCACCACATTAAATCTAGGTTATATAAAAATCGAGAACATATTTTCAGAATATAAAAACACATTTTCAAATAATGTTTTAACTATAGATATAAAAATAATTATAAATCAAAATCCCCAAAATTAGGCATCTTCTAAAATTCGATAACATCGTTTTAAGTCGTTATTAATAATTAACAGCTGAAAAATGCAGTCGATTGAAAACTACGAATTTGTGGTACCTATATTTCTTCATTTTGCCATGATATTGCCATCATGAATAAATCCGTTATAATAATGTCTCTTAAATCACCCCCAATGCTACTTATAATTGTATAATATTACAAGCCTTGAGAATATAATTTTGAATCGACTGTCCTTTCCAATATAAACACAAGTTTTGATAACTAATGACAGTCAGTTGCTACTCTGCTGGTACTGGCGACAAAGAGCTAGAGTTTATGGTTATGTTCAAGCTTTTTCATATTGGTATATATGACCTAAATCTTGGATGCATATTAATCATTTGAAAAAGTTTCTGACTTTGTTAACATACACCAACCGCTTGTTAATTAAATTTGATATAAATCCGTTTATATGGCAAGCGGTTAATACATTAGTATTATAGAATGTACTTGAAATGCCAACAAATCAATTGGAATAATGTAATGACAAAGGACAAGGACAAATTCCGGAAATGGATTAGGCAAAAATTTTATGTAAATAAATTTGTATTTATGGACCAATATTTATTTTACAATCGTAGTTCAAAGTTCAAAACATTTTATAGGGTTATAACATATTTATTTGTCTTTTAGGTCTATATATAGTCAGTTTTTGTGAAAAGGGCGCCAATTTTTAAACCAAAATGAGGCAGAACTATATTATTAGGTTGAAAAAGAAAATAATAAAAAGTTCTTTTTCAAAAAAAATATTATTTTAGTGTTGTTTTTTGTATTTTCTATAAAAGAACATTGATATAAATGAAAAAAATATATGGAAAATAATTTACCAGTTTGTCTTACCAATTATATATAATCTAACATTTGAAAAACATTGAACGAATGCTTTTGTGATTTGGTATAATTAAGTTTTGTATACTGTATAATATAATAGTAAATAACTTCTTTTTCAAACGACTGTAAACTAAATTATGTTAAAATAGTGTATTATATCAATAAGGTATATACAAAAATAAAATTTTATAAAATGTAATATTACATAGTTCTAGTTCCAAGACCTATAATTTACAATTTACAAGGGGACTCGAAAATAAACAATGTAAACTTTATCGAATATATAAATCAGATTCATGTTATATAATATATTTATAGTGTAAACTTTTATAAATATTTATATTTAGCCAACAAATTATCAATTTTTATTTTGACATTATAATTAATCTCCTAGAAAATGTTCACATTTAAAACGATTTGAAAGGATCAATGAAATCCTTTAATAATCATAATTTGACTTCTTCATTCATTTAATCTGTATCTATGGTTTAATAATATACAAGGTGTTTCATAAATCACGAATCATATTGATACTTATTGACATAATAATTATATACAATGATGAACACACGAAAGGCTAAGTAAGTGATAAAGACGAAATTAATGCTTTCAAAGTCAATAAGTGATAGTTATTTACAGAATTTGTTCAAAAAATTCACCACCATGTTCAATGCATGCAAAGGAAAAAGTTTCAAACAGAAATTTTGCATATTTCTCATCATATCACATCGATTTTAGACATTTCTGTTTGAATATGTTGCTTTAATTCTTCCAACGTTCGTTGGTCTATCCGAATTATACACAAATGACTTGATGTTGACCCAAATATAGAAATCTATTGGAGTCAGGCGGGAGACCTTGGGTGCCACTCATAAGTCAATTGGCCCCGGATTCATTAACCTGGAAATTTGTAGCAGAGATGGAAAAAATCAATGCTTATATGATCAGAAATGTTTATTTCCGACATATTTTAATTTCTTAAAACAATGAAGTGTTTAAAAATTTTATTATAAAAAATATTTTTAATATTAACTTTTAAAATTATTCATTTGAATTCTCCATTTTTAATTCTGTTTATATTTTATATATCGATTATTTCATATATTACTTTATAAGTAGTAAAAAATATATTTATAAATTCAAAAAACTAGAAATTAATAGAATTTAAAATTAAATTAAATTAATTTTATTATTGTAATCCAATATTTATTAATTTTGATTCTAAAATATATAAGCTGTAGATATCTGTAAAGTAGTAGGTATATTTCTAAATATTTCATGACTTCGTCTATAATTGTTTATAAAATGAGAAATTAATAGACAATCATATATAGAGCATGAAAATTATTATGTAGGTATTTTATTTAGTAAATCAATTACAAGTTTAGTATATTTATAAATTGTTACACAAATAGTTAATTTTTTTATTTTGTAGACATTAAATATAGTTGATTTAGCTAAAAGTAAACTCTGCTTTATACTTATATACAACTCAGAGAGTTGATTTGTTACAAATATCTATAATTTTTTTAAAAAGCCTTAAATTATCATCACTAAAAAAGCATTTTATAAAAATGTGTATATCGGGAAACAGTAATTATGTTGCCATAAATTTTATATTTGCAACATACAACGAAAAATTCCTTGACCTTTGTACTATTTTTCCCATAGATAATAAAAAATCCCCCTAAACTTCATAATATTATTTTTGACATCCCAGTTATCAGAACTGCGCAAGTTGATTATACTGCACAACACCGACCAGTCGCTCTATTTTATGGTATCTCTATATTATTTTTTTTACTATCCAAGTGTGTTCCTCGTTTTTATTTATCTATTATCTATTAGATCGCATAAATCTTACAAACCTATTCACTATTCAATATTGTTTATAACTCTAAACTCAGCTAAATTTGTGTTGACATGATGTATGCACACACCCCATGCGACCGTCCACATGCTCCTCATGTATAGTAATAATTAAGCTCCGAGCTCATTATCTTCGAGATTATTGTCCAAAATGTAATTTGTATTCGCGTCCTTATTTACCATTAACGTTGTATATGATGTTATAAACTGCATTCTCACTCTCCATCTCTTTCTATATAAAACAGGAGGAACCATACAGCGTATAAATATATCCAGGACACACTTCTTCCATTTCTATATATAGACGTAAATTTAATGAGTCTGCTTCGAACTCTTGACGTAAACAAGAGAGGTTGTATATATAGTCGATATCCGCATTGTCACATTCAGCAAATTACCGGAAGCTAACGACCATATTGGATTGATAGTATTTTCTGAAAAACTGGAAGCTTATATAGTCGAAGAATTCTGAGCGTTCTATACTAAATATAGAATAGCTTTCATTTTTGCAGTTTATTGTTATAGAAATTAACGTTTTTACCTAATTATTTATCAATCGATTTCACGTTTGATCGTATGAAAGTTTTATTTAAAAAAGCGTAATTTTAATTATTTGAATTTTGTATAGGTAATTATCGATTTTTAAAATAAAACTCTTTAAATTTGAAGCGTATAATAAATTTTCCTTTATTTGTTTTAACTCTTTGAACCCGGATATATAATAAAGTGTTTACATTTTCAAAATAACTATAAGGGGGTTTCTTTTCTTAGAAAAAAGTGTAATATTTGTAACACTTATTAGTTATGTACTTCAATGCAGAAAATGTAATAAACATTCTGATTTTATGTATATAGTAATGATGTACGTCAACGAATACAATGATCAATATAAAGAAGTGTAATATAATCAAAAAGTATTATTTTACATAACTATTGTACATTTGTAGGAATTTGTCGAAACTACAGGTTTGAACTTGAATGCAACAGTTGTAATATGCCTCCTACAAAAACTTATTTCTGTTGCACCGAATGCAAGCCAACTCCTCTTCTATCTATGTTGAATTATTAAATATTAAATAGCATAAGTTGCTATTTATTGATAAAATTACTAACGTGTAAAGTCGTATTTTATATTGAAAACTCAATAATAGATGAAAGAGGAGTTAGCTTGCATTCGGTGCAACAAGTATGGGTGCTATCTGGGTGCTACAATATATAATGATTTATAACTCAAAATAGGTTTTTATACTTTTCATTATAGCCATGATGTAAATAATTGAAGTTCAAAGGTTTTATCATTAAGTATATGAACAAATGACCATCACTCAGTTACTTAATACAGTTTAGAGATGAGAGATATTTTTTATGAGACATGCAGAGAGATGCTTCATTTTATGAGAGATGTTCTTTGCAATCTGTGTCGGCTCTTTAGTCAAGTAATTCATTATATCAGTTAGTCTTTTTTTGAGACTGAATTACTCCTGCGAAATGAGAGGTAAGCATTAATAAGATAATCAAACCAGGAAATAATAATCGACAGACACAAACAATAACATATTTAGTGAGGTCAACGGTTAATTGAAACTCATAAAAATTGTAAACAAATTTAGACAGGTGGTCTGGTATTGACAAAATAATTTTATTTATTGTAAATACGACTGTAGATTATTGCTAAATCGAAATATTTTTTTTGCTTTTTAGGAAAAATGTAACAAATAGTGTCTTTGATTGTGGACACGGCAATTAGTTGGGCATAAACTTAGTACAAGACAGAATTTATTTTTAGAACTCTATAAAACTAATGCAATTGTCATGGCAAGACAGTCTTGTCACACAGCTTCAAATGGTTAAAATAGAAAATCAAATAATCCTTAACAGATTATAAATTTTTTTAACATTAAAAATAAGTATCCATAAATTCTAATACAAAGAATGTATTTTATTGCATTTTGCAGTATTCATTTATAAAAAGCCTCTGTAAGAAAAATTAATGTTTTATACTCCTCCACAATTTTATAGAATTAGTAATTATCTTCTAAAAAATCATTTGGAAATATTTAAAAAATAGTCGATCTAGGCAAAAAGTAATCTCATCAAAGAACACAACGAATTAATTCCTATTTATATACCTAATATCAAGATTAATAGCTTAATAAAAGGTTTTAAAGTCAATCCAAACAATGATACACAAAATAATAATAATGTTTGCCATTATAAATTAGATGAATAACTTCTCCTATTTCTACAACCGTCAGATCCTCGCTTCTACATGACAATGAACCAAGGCAGCGCCTACAGTCCAGCCGGCTTCTACTACACAACCGCCGCTGCCAGTCAGGCACCTCAATTGGGGCATTCTCTCACGTCTTCTTTCCTGGGGACACCGCATGTTCAGTCAGGACACGGTTATGTCGCTGGGCCGACCACTGGGGCAGCGTACAGCCCTTATCATCACCATAGCAACGGGATTGGTCAAGCTAATGGCTACTCAACCAATGGACTTGAGGTGAATATATATCATAATGAGTCATATAATATTTGACTTGATTCTTTATAGAATTTAACTTTTATACAATTAATTTTACTCGTTTAATTTAGACATCCAATATTTTCTGATATAAGATGGTTGCTGAAAAGTGGATTACAAATGAAAAAAAAAGTATAATTGCCCCTTCCACCCAATATTTAGATAAAACTATGATCACAAAAGGTGAACTAAAAATATTTGTTTGTATCTATATACCGTTTAAATTTACCTGCATAATTAAGGTTGTTGAATTGTAAAATGATTAAATAATATATCAATTTATGTGTACAATAACTCATAACCTCATAACCATTTAATCTGGGCACAGATTCTAAATCAATAGCGATCACCAACAATACGGTTACCTGAGGAGTTTAAATAATTAATTCTAGACAAACCACTCCAATATCTAATGAGCGGTATGTATATATTATTTCCTACTTTGTGTTATATATAGTCATGCAAAATTCCTATAAAGGAAAAGAATTGTTACAAAACCATTGGATGCATAATATATTTTTATAGAGTTATCAGGTGAAACTGTATTTCTCCGATCGTATATTGTACCACGCAAACTATAATCCGAATTGCTACAGTATATTGCTGTAGGGGAGAGGGGAGAGGTGCAGAGGTACCCTGGGGTCGTTAAGTCCTAATTGATGGAACTGTGGAACCGCTTACCTCCAACCAGTTCTGGCGGTGTCCTTAATTCTCACCTGATCACTTATTCATTAGAGGGTTAATTAGCAGTTTTGCCCATGCAGAGAGATGACATATTTTCCATAACAACTACAAACAACAGCGCTGGTATAAGGCCTCATTGAAGGTATTATTTCCAAGCATTACCTACACCTCTATACAGTACCGATGCATTCTGTTTGTTTTCTGTACGAGCTGTTGTCTGAATTTGTCATAGTCTTGAATGGCTTTTGGAATGGAGCGAGACCCCAATAAGTTCTTTCTTATATCAAATGAGTCACCCCGGTACATATTTTGCGTATATGTGATCATTAGTGTCACATTTGAAGACAATAAAATGATACAAAAAGAGTTATTGTTGCCAGGTTTTAAAGCTAGATGTTCCAATATTACCATCATTTTTTACATTAGTAATTGTATTTCTGAATTATCCAAGAGGTTTTCGTTGGAATGGTTTTATTCCCGCAATAAAACACATTATGTATCCATTTATAAATGTTTATGTTTACCTTGGAAATGTTTTAAAACATATATTTCATGTTATTTGAAAAAATCTTGTGTTCTAGATATCATATCTCAACAAAAGTTATAAATTCTAAAATATGAAATATTATTTTTATACTCTATGTTATATAACGCTCAACGCAATAATGGTAACAAAAACAAAAGACAAATATGATTTAAATGTTGCAGTTTATTTTCAGTTTATAAATGTTTATAAATGTTGCAGTAGCAGGCTTTTATATAGAAACTCTTACAATTGCAAAAAACCTTAAATGTTTAAATTTTCAGGATAATGTTTCTTAAAAGTAACTAAAAGGTTTTAAATATTAAAAAGTTCGTTTTCAAATTGATGAAAAATTGCAACATATATAACATTATTGATTTTAAAAGGCAATATAATAATATATTTTTATAATACCTGCTTTGTCTTGTATATACCAGAAATCTTATTGCATCTAGAAAGTTCCTATAAAAAAGTAGCTATAAAATCTTTGTGAAAGAAATGAGATCTGATTGAAGTATAATAAAACTCTGATATAACTTTTTATCCCTTGCTATAAGGCACAATATAATTAAATATAGTGGCTCAAATTGAATATTACTGAACATCACTCGCGCAACAGGATAATAAAACTTCGGAAAGGTTGTTTGTTTCTCTGATAATAAGAAATGTGCAATTGAAAACAAATAAGAATTGAATAAGGTATATAATTTTACGATCTTTTTAAATTGGGATTTTTTGGGTAGAAAATAACATATAGTTATAAATATATTTTCTTTATTTAAATTTAAGAAATTACATATAAATATTTAATACAACTTCCTATAACTTCGAATTTTTCCTGGAAAACGTTCTCTATATATTTACCTGAAGTGTTTAATATGTTGGAAATTCTTTTGATTATTGTAGACCATGTTTTGATGTGTTTTACCTCATTTCAGCTGCTCTGAGTGACAGCTATATAAATCATTGCTTGTTGATTATTTGATATAAATAATTCAATTCTGAGGAAGATAAGACATATTCCTTATTCTCATAATTTGTGTATATATAAGGGATACTTTTCAGGAGCATATACTTTCGCAGTGTTTCGGAAAAGTTTTATTTTATTTGTAATGTATATTTTATTTTAGACGATCTTTTGTTAATGTATATCCAATCAATATGTATTTTAAGTTTTACAAGATCCAGATTTGATTATTTATTTTAAAATACCTATAAATTAATATATATACTGCAAAATTTATGATACCAGATAATTTATCCCACAATCTATAGGTGGTTATCAAATTTGTCCTTTTCTATGAATAGATGCTATATAAAAAGACCCCAGCTTGATGCATTTTTTAGTACAAAAGTACAAATGTGTCCTTATATACATCCTGTTGATTTAAAATATGTATTATTATTGGTACTTGGAAACAGCCCTCTCTAATTGTTGCCTATTACTAGTCCAACAGTATACGTTTTAAATCACATAATTACATAGTACACCATACAGACACAAAATTTATTCGGTCTATAATTATTGCTGTGATCCAAATCGTTATTAAAATTCATCTCGTCGTCATGACACTATAGAACTGTATATATTGGTAATGGAGGTTCTGAGGTGAAGTTAAGAGGGGGTATTTATTCACATGTGTACCTCTAACCAGATAAAACAGATACATTTAGAGTTACCAGCTATATTATGAGAAGTTTTAAAACATCGAATTAGAATATTAGATGCATTGTGTATCTCAAAACCAGTTGTGAGACAAGAGAAGTTTCTGCCACGATATATTGTTATGCATATAGCTGTACCAGGAAGTTAGTACACTTTACTTCCTATGTAGCTGGAATTCTACCCTCCTGATTAGTCTGACTGTTACCAAACATAATTGTGAAATATTCTGTTTGCGCCAAATTATTTCTTATTCCATTAATCTTTGAAATCTTAGAAATTTTAGTATTATAATCAGCGATAAAAAATCTATGCATGTTTAAAAGAAAAGTTATTCTTAATACTTTTGATTTTTAATCTTTAAATGTTCTATAAAGCCAGCCATTTGTTGATATATACATATTGCAAAAAGAAAGATTAAAGTTAAGTCGAATCAATTCTTTTAAAGACAACTTTATAAAGGATCGCTTTCCTTTGTAATCATGCATGATAATAAATCAAATCTTATCCCTTCCACGAAGAAATTACATGACGATGATGAGGGTTTGCTGGGGGAGCGATGCAGGCATGATTTATACGGGACATAAACCATGCGATATAGCCCTGTGATTGACACGACCTGAGTGGTATAAAGTTGGGATAAAGCCAACTTTTGCTAAGGCCTTCATTCTTCCTCTTACATAGATTGTTAAACTTGGCTATTACATGTATGCAGTTATAATGCATTTAATTATATTGGTCGACGCTTGCATAATTTCGCTTATCACAATGGTCCACTAGGTCTGGCAAGAGATTCAAACATCGACATTATTTCCCGGCAATTTTATATCCTTACATGCATACTAGCAAGCTATATTGGGAGCAGAATATTTCCATTTGCCCTTAAACGATAACAAGAGAACTTGACTGTGAAACACGACGGTATATAACCAACATTCTGGAAAAGCAGAATAAGAGAGGCAGTATATAGAGAGAGAACTAAAATTGCCCTAAAAAGATCGAGTTGGAAAAGGGGCGCAAAGGGGGAAATCAGTTATTATATCAACTCATGTAAACCTGTTTGACTATTAGCTATCGATAGGTGAATGAAGCCAGGGGATAGATTGTGAGTTTAATGAACCCCCCCCCCTTCTACCCCGTCTACCCCCATCCGCTACTCCCAATTTTCTTCTCTTTACCACTGAGTAATCAGAGAATTAGCCCCTAGTTGCAATGACAGGGATGCCAACCACCTGTGGGGGCTACTTTGGGGACATTCTAGAAATAGAGAGAGCTGTTACTTGTTGTTATTGTTGTCCCTGTGATTTCGCGTCCCCTTTCACAAAGAGTTGTTTGCCTATATAGCGTATTTTAATTCTTCGTCTTTGCCATAATATAACAGTGTATATACTAGCTAACACAACGGATGATTGTTTGAGATTATTGCAGCACCACCTAAAGCTCTCCAAATATTGATTTCACTTTATGTTCTTGCACGGGTCCGACCACCAAACACAATCCGTCGGTTATATAGCTAATTTCAAACTGCACCGTATACCTACTGTTGACGTTATAGTTTCCTAAGATCCCCACTTGTGTTGCTTATCTTGTTGTTGAAGTTGTGACTTTTCTCGCGAGCAGAGAGGAACGAAGGCAGACGAAACAAGGCTTCCTCCACCTTTCGAGTATTACCAAAAAGGGGTAAAAAGCGATTTTTTCCTCAGAGTTGAAGCAGTGGAGGAAAAGAAAAGCGAACACTTGCATGACAGAATATATCCAGAAGGTTGATGCGATTTCAATTATTTATTTGTGGAACTTAAGTCAAATTAATTTATTCCATAATTCTTTCCTCCGTCAAATATTCTCGATAAACTCTTGACTCTTCTCGATAAACTTGACAATAAGTAAGTAGACTGCCATTGATTCTTATTTTGTAATATTTTAGTTATCTATTAAAGTGGCTCTTGTCCGTCCCCTTCTTCACGGATGGGTGTATATTTTCATTTTAATTATTAATGAATTCATTCACAAAATTAATTATTAATGACTAAAAAAAGAAAATTTGGAAATATATCATGCGGTTGGTAAAGAATCTTATCATCGAAAAATTGGTACAACTTTTAAGAATAGTTTTTGTTGTCTAATTTAGTTCAGGAGGAGGAAGGCTTATTAACAAATCAATTAAATATAAAAATGGAAAAAATTTATTTTAATTTAGTGAAATTCTTCGTTTATCCAAATAAAATTATGTAACTAAATAATTCAATATAAAAAGACCATAAAGGGTATCAAGTTTTCTGTGAGAAAATGTATGTATGTCTGATTGAGTTAATATAAATAGTGAATGCAGAGATAATTTTTCATTACACAAACGTTTACCGTGTTTTCAGCATCTTTCTATATGCAATTTTGGATAATTATAATATGTGTTGTGTTAAATTTAAAGTTAAATGTAAAATTATATATAATATGTAATAAATAGAAAAATACTTTTATAGAATCTAATTTTTTAATTTAAGAATATTCGTTTTTTTTTACAATAAAATATAGCTTAAGGCATTTGAAGGGCAACCATTTTTCCATTTGAATAAATAGTTGTTGTGAATATCTGACGTTTGAGGCTATGTATATACAAACTAAACTTTATAAAATTAGTACACAACTAGTAATATATTTAAGTAGTATATTTAACATAAATTATGACACTTTTTATATACAGGTCATCATTAAAAAAGTGTGCTTAATAGTGAAAGATTTTTATATAATTATTCAATTGTGTTATAGAATAATTATCTAAAACTAACCCGACATACACTTTTTTATCTTGCATGGGGTGTCTTTACTTAGATGTTAAAGGTCAATTATTTATATTATAGCCTACTAGTACAAAAACTATTCTGAAACCAGCACAATATATAGACTAATAATAATTATACTATATATTGACAATCTATTGAATAACTTAACTCTTATTAAAATTGTATAGTTACCCTCAATATGTATTTATGGTATACGAGGATGTGCATCTATAATATATCTATATAAATCAATTTTACTATAGTTTTATTTTATAAATTTTTTTAAGTCTTTCCAATTGCTATTTCTTCTATTATAAATTTTTTAGTGATTCATCTGAAATTTTATTAATATGGACGTTTCTGTGCAATTGATTTATTTTATGTAATATACCTAATTAAACTCATTATATATAATTAGGGTAAGTCAGAATTAAACGTCGAAATATCCCTCGGTTAAGAAATAGTCTTTCAAACATCTATCATGTAGAACATGAACGATTGTAAATAAAATAGCAAAAGTCTTTCAGTAAATTTTCGCTCATGTTTTCAAGGTGTTCTTAATTATTTCCCATACAATGATGATTCTTTGAGGAAGAGGATCACACATTTTAGCTCAGAGGTTTGCATCAGATGATTCGAATGCTATACCGACTATAATACCATGTTTAAGCCATTCCAAAGTTTGGTTATAGTCCATAGTCCATAGTCCATGGTCCACGTTGCCCAATCCACCTTTCAGGAAACTTAGAATCCTATTTTGCTCGGATTTTGATTGAATAATGGGAAAAATCACCAGAGTTCATGTTGGTCACCAGTGTCTGTTGAATCCTTGAATCTCAGGAAATGCAAAATTTCCAGCCTATTTAGACAACTGTCCCTTGTTACGGTACATATCTTGAAATATGGGCCGAAATAAAGAAAACTTCACAATTACAATTACTTATTTACCTGACTATCTAATATAAATTGTATCTTCGTCAGTCAGTCCACAGTGAAACTATGTTGAACTCTTCGGAAAACTGCTTTCGTCTATCTTCATGAACTTTTTAAAACCAATTTTCATAATTTATTTTAATTATTTTCATATTTCTTATTTGTCAATTTATTTTGTCAATATTTAGTATTTTTATAATAAGTTAGCCTGCAAAAAACCAACATGAATTATTTCCCAAATTAGACTTCAAAATTCCCTTTTTTCAAACATTCTATTTATAGAAACTGGCATGTATACATTAAAAAATCATTTATTTTTGTATAGGTATGAGTAAATATATTATTGTTTAAAATAAATCTAATAATATTCTACAATTTATATTAGAATAATGAATAAATGTATTTTAACATATATTTCAATATCTATATAAACTTTAAAGACAGATATTATTCATTATGATATGATTATGTTCATAAAGGCATTTTTAGAATTTCTAACGCATAACATTATAATACAGAGTCTTATAATTAATTTAATTAACATTTTACGAATGGAATTTTATAATCTAGATTTTATAATTACACCACATATTGTTGAATTTAGACATATATAATATAATTTATCCATTATCGATATGTATATATACTATAATATTCATGTGGAGCGATTATCACTTTATACCTCTAGATATTTATATTGCATAATTGTAAATCTCACACTCAAATATTATAATGTGTATATTCTTAATTTTGGACAAAAGTTGAATTGGTGGAATGAGCCATGCACTTACTTCTTAAATGTATTAAGATTTGTGTTCTAATTAAATAGCATTGAATATATATATATATAAGATATAGTTGTTATAAATAATCTTTTATATGTTCATGTATAAAGAAGTCACAGTGCGGGTGCATTATGATATAATCTCTGATTATAATTTGTATACTTCTAAAGTCTTTGTTCAAGTTAAGTATATACACTATACATTTATACATGATATACTGTACAATACATACTATACAATTTATAATATAGTATTCAACATTTCTTCAACTATATAGTTGTTCCCGTGGAGATTATTTAATAGAGTATTTAATTGTATATATAGTCATAAATTAGACTATAATATATTGTAGCATGGATGTAAAGGACTCATTTCTAATACAACATAATTATATTTATTGAGTCTAAACGTCGTTGTATCTATATAGCAATATATCAGGTATACATCATAATCATGCATGCTGCTTAAATATGTTGTGTTAAATTTTACACAGCTGGGGAACATTTCAGATTGGCTTAAATATATACACATACGAAAATACTCAAATTATTATTAATATAGTTATATATGTATAGTGCGGATTAAATTATATTTATAATACTAAATTAGATTTTAAACTACATTTTTGGTCAAACCCTAATTTTCAAATTTTTAAATAAAGTTCTATAATTTAGTTTTCGTTTAATTTAAAAAATATTTTAATATCCTAAGGTCAATATATGTATAGAAATATATATATAAATATATAATTAATCATATATCATAATAATTAATCAATAATATATCATATAATTAAGAGCTGTCATATATATAGTGATGTTTGTACAGATAGATTGAAACATGAAGAATGCACACTGAGGTCTTACGTTATAACAGAAACTAATTATTTGTAACCTTTGCAAAGTATAAGTTTCTTCTTGCAAAGGTAAGTAAATATTACAGTGAAGAAATATGTCACACGTTCCTGGAATACACACAACTTTATTTTCAGTTCATATTTAATATGAACAAACAAAATCTAAAATTCATCTCGTACCTTCATTATATGTATGATACTTATGTTAAATGTATCCATTTCTCTGTATACTCCAATATATCGTTATATTCTTATATACTATATTATATATTTCATGGATTCTTTGCATATTTGAGAGTGTGATTTTAGATATAGTTATATATACTTCTCAAACAAGATACATTGAGTAGTTACGTACCTCATGTTTGATATTATTCAATAGGGGGGATAATATAATGGTAAAAATACACAAAGGAACCCCCTTAAAAGTTTCGGATTGTGTTTCGTGTATGGGTTTATTCTGTGGTAACCACATGATATGAGTTGGTATAATATATATGATACATTCCATCATACAGACTGAGACCAGCGTTTACTATAATACTCGTGCTTTTTATATAGATGAAATACTTAAAGGTGAAACCTAATGACTAAATTGTGCCATTGCGTGCCATTGAAAATAACTCGTTTGAACGTAAGGTTAAGGTATACGCAATACTTTCAGTCTAATTGATAAATTATATCAACTCCAATGGTTTAGGGTAAAAGAGACGTAGTGTATAATATATACGGACCCAGCTCTCTTATTTTCTACTCCGAAGACGGAATCTCACAAAATATCAATTGTATAATCAATATACCTTGTATTCGAAGTCTGTTGGAATGAACTGACTATAAAGTATACCTGTTAATTGCAAAGACCTTATTACAGTACCATGTCATGGTGCATTCATGCCTTACGTTCGTATTTCCGTGTACTGCATACTGTTGTGTTATAGCTACGCCCCTCTCCTCCCCCCATCGTATATGGTACTGCAGTCATTGTTGCATTCCACACTTTATATAGGCTCGGGTATGTGCCGGGAACAATATGCATGCCTTTAGACGGCCGTCTTTAGTTTGCTTAGTACACATTATAATCTTTCGGAGATTTGCAGTATATAAAATTTTATTCATTGAAATCATCAAGTTTATTACAATAATCTCTATAGTTGTTACAATAAAGTTAAGCTATTTTACACGACGCACAGAACACGTTTTATGAAGAGCGCGAGAACAGCCAGCACCAAAATAGCACCGTTTCATTGTACCCCCTGACAAGACTCGACTATCATTGGTGTTTTCAATTTTTTTTTGTTTATTGAAACTGTTGAACGCAATTGTTGTGTTGGATTATTAGAAAAGTAGTCTCATCGTCGAATTTGAGTTATTATCTGCTACAACCATACACTGTTAGTGTCACTGTGACTGTGAAATTATTTGTTTAAAATTCATATCTGATCATGGATATTTTGGTAAGTTATTTGACTCTTAATATTATTAACATTGATTTCGTATTAATTATATTTTTTCATCGTATGAATCAGATTTCAGCTAGGTATATAATAGCCTGTATGTATGTACAGCCTATTCAGATACAAAACAGTCTGGTATTATATTTGTTATAGGAATTGATTGTTTTATAGATAATTCAACCCAAATAACCTTCAGTACTCAGAGATTGTACATTTTAGGGTGGTCAAGCTCCAACAATAAAGTCAATATGAGAGTATGATTTAGTAGAAAAAACGCGGCCGGCCTGCCTTTTATTACACTGCTTCAAAGAACTTTAGCGACCAATTTATACTCTCCATTTATTGTCAGCAATTATACCATTATCTGATGCAGTGTATGTCTGTGCTTATAGCTCAGCATAGAGAGAGTATATTTCGGTATAATATATGCATCGTTTAGAAGTTAGCCAGTCGAGCGTGTCCTCACAGTCAAGGAAACAACTAATACCCAGGAATGCGGTATAAGGGGGGTACTCTAACTATTTGTTTGTAGTCTCTCTGAGTCAATTTATGAAACAACTACTTGAAACACTTGTACAGTCTACTTATCTCACTTAGGTTGTCACTTTATATGGAGAGAGTGAGAGTGAGAGATTGATTGACTGAGGAAAATAGCTGTTATAATTCTTAAAGAGATCCTTTTTTTGGAAATTCAGCCTCATCTATTTTATTCCTTTCAAAGTTCTCCATGTTTGGCGTATGTGAGGTAGGTGCCCCCACGTCATCCATTTTCTAATCCATTTTTAATCAATATGATCGATACAAAGTTGTATCTCGATCGATAATATAATTCTAATCGAATTAATTATTTATTTGCTAATTATAATAAATTATGTAAAACGTGTTTTTATGTTGTATAATTACCTAAGTTTTACAATTGTAGAAACAAACCTTTATATATACAAAATAGATATAATTACTTTAAAAAATACTTTTCAAACCATTCTATATATTATTGTAAAAACTGACTTCTAATACAATCAACATTGCGTGAGCATACAGCCAAAAATCATATTCTAATATTTCCTCACATCATAGACATTGTCTAACTCTGTTTATTCTAGATTGGAGCAACATTTTAATCGATTTTAATTTAGAACATGATTCTTACTTCCTGGTTTGAAATAATAATATATTATAGTTTATAGAAACGACGTTGGGTGCCCCCACCCACCTCATTCTATACAACAGAGAAAGGTGTATTTATTTGGGCTAGGTGATTCGTTGCGGCACAGAACGAATTGACATTTTCTCAAAGTTGGTCGCTTGGGAAGAGTGCCATTTGGTCGTGAACGGGCCGTTGTTTACTCTCGTTCCAAGGCTTTCGTTTCCAATTCTACCTTTGAATTGACTACATCATGGCATAGCACGTCCCTGCGATTGTTTTTGTTTGGCCAGGCTTTTTATATTATATAGGCTGTGTTGCTGGAAGTTTGTGTGATTAAGATCCAATTTTCTGTAATTCTTTATAGCTTGAATATACGGATAATGGAGTTGGCAACATCGTTAACAATTGACTGTTGAATTATAATTATCACTTGTGAAAAAAGTCAAACGACATGTGAACTTGAAAATGTTTATAGTAATCGTGACTTTAAAACCAGAAAAGTATACTAAAAGAATTCTGCTTTCGACCACTTTAAGACAAAATTAATAGAACTTTGTTTTTTGTTAATTAATTGGCAAGCATATTATTGTTTTACAAGGTTTAGAGCTAATATTTTCATGTGTCTTTTAAGAGTGTCACAGTGTAATCTTTTTCTTCTGCAGACCATCATATTGTTAAATATTTATCTTTGAAGAATTTAAACGGAGAGCATATAATATCTTTTCGAAAAGAAATGTTGGCCCAGTTTTGAAATAAAAAAGCAATGACAATCCACAAACCTATTTTGATAAAAATTATCCAAATTCACACACGCATAAACCTTTAGTGCACGACCATTTGGGGTGCAACCATTGAGGAATGATGATATTCTCGGCAAACAATCTCACTCGATTGTAATATGGCAACTCTATAATGGCTGGCTCTATAGGTGAAGTTACAACTTAATATATAGGCAGAAGAACACTATACAAATGTTAATAATGTCTGTATATAGTTCCAATCTATAATTGTA
This sequence comes from Vannuccia rotundouncinata, assembly GCA_034780395.1. NCBI lineage: Eukaryota > Metazoa > Platyhelminthes > Proseriata > Coelogynoporidae > Vannuccia > Vannuccia rotundouncinata. The sequence continues at coordinate 36,093 of JAUZNC010030324.1, read as the reverse complement.
GTCTATTGCTAGGACACTATGTAACTAAAATTTTTACCGTTATAATGGCGGTTTGGTTAGTTAGAATATAACGGCAGACAATGCTGTAGTCTCCGGCCCCACCAACCTCTTTTCAACCATGTGTTTGCTTTGGGTGTTTGGATAAGTCAAATAATATAGATTATCACATATAGGATTCATCGGATGCCAGTTTTCGTAGAAAGAAGTTCTTCTCCTGTTAAACAAATGTTTGCTGAAGTTTTAGAATAAATATTTCAGGTAAAATACAGTTAATAAAGAGGTCATATATATATATCCGACAACTAAAAATATTTCCCAGGTATAAATTATAAGAACAAAATAATGTTGATAAGAATGATCAATTAATTAATTCTTAATTCTTAAGTCTTTTGTTTTTGAGATTTACGTGGGTTTAAATTTTTATTGTTTTAATAAATTCTGTATTATTACTTAACAAAAAGGTAGAGCCTCTCAAAATTATGTAATAAATCAAAACTTTCTAATCAACACTAAAATTACAACAAACAAACGGATGTTTCGAATTACGACAAAAAACACAAGTTTAGCCGCAATATATAAGCTCTTCATTTTCCACGTCGAATTATTATAGAGGTGGAAAACATGCATGCATGCTTTGTCTTTGTTGAACAAGCGGATAACATGCAATATGTATTTGGCAAATAAACATTATTATAGGTATGACGCGAAATTAACTTTCTCTCCAACTACCTTTAACTCAAGTTAACTAAACTACCGAGTCTCCTAAGTTTGGCCAAAATGTAATTATATCATCGACAACTGTTTGAGCATGCCTTCCCAGCAGTGAATCGGCAAAGTTTAAGCCTATCCTAGGCTGCATGTTATCATATATCATCAATCCACTCTGTAACATATATCCCATCCATCCATCCATTCTTGGACGAAGGATTCCCTCAAGACAAACCAACATCGTGCTCTCTATACCCGTACTCCTTCCCCCATATTTCCTCTCTGCAACCATCGCAACCCATTCCCCCCTGCCTTGTCTTCCCCTGTCTTCATGTACCTACCCATTATATAAAAAGCACGACAAACAGTGAACATAAAAAATTTAGTATTTCTTTTCTATACCGATGAAGAAGAATAGGTTCCTTACAACGTCTACAAACTCTTGGTATCACAGAAAATATATTATTTGTTGGGAGCGCGCGGCGTCGTCTTATTTATTAGAGTAATCGTCTATTCCAGTTTCTAACTAATACACAACTCCTTTTACGAATGTGATGTCAAGAAGAACATAACGGTGCAGTTCTGCCATATAGCTAGCTGTTTTGAACTGGAATCCATCTATTAAGGCTTATAATTATAGATGATGTAGCCTGATTTTATTATTTATCTGTCTTCACAGCTAGAGTAGATTCTATCATTGGTGCTATTTCATCTTCAATTCTATACTTATAAACTGACGACCTTAACCGGCGGAGGACTCCACAACCAAGTCTATTCTCACCGTTGATGTGTTCGATTGTGCAACAGAATAACTGAAATTAAACCTGATCCATCGACGACTCCGTTAGAAAGGCCAAATCTTTCCACCAGCAAAGTCTTCGCAGGCAGAGAGAGGAGTGTTATTTACAATCACCTCTGTTCCCCCTTTCCACCGCCCCCACCACCCTCCACTCCATATTCCACATACTGCTCCACTATCTCCGTTCTCAAGCTTGTTGTTGTTCACTTGCCAGTGAGATATATTTGGAACAACTATAATAGAAGCTCTCACATCTCTCTAACCATCCAACTAACTAACTACGAGCAAAGCGGAAGTGAATATTGTCAGATAGAATCTGGTTTCTCGTTTATTGGAGGAAAACTGTGCCGGATTTGATAACCCAGCTTTCGCTGTTGTCGACTCTGTGGCACACGTCAGGCTCCTCAGGATAACAGTCCACACAACACAACATAACACACAAGCCACAGTATTCTCATCGTGCTATTTTCGTTGTCGGGAAATCGTGTGCACAATCTAGGCGGTTGCAACATTGGCTGGGTGTGCTCACGGTATCAGTGAAATCGTCGAAACATCCTTGTGTGCTGGGTTTATCTTCTATAAATAAGTTGGCGAATTCGACTCCACTATAAGTGTCTTTAATTATTGGAAATTGGTGTCACGGCTAAGCTATGAACGCGATTCCTTGGATTATTCGGGAACCAATTATACCTAGACGACTTGGGCAAACAGACAATCTTTTGAGCATTGCTGAGCAAGTAAGTCGTCCGGATTGTGCCTTTGATTCGAGAATATAACTCCCATGTTTGATAGTAGAGCTAGTTATAGGTATATTGCGGTGATCCAATTCTCTTTAGAATATTTAAAAATTTTTAACTTATCAGTTAAATAATTTTTTTTTAATTTGTTCATAACCTACATTATCTATGCCTTATAATTGCTCTTAATTATTCCACTTCACAGTTTTTTATGTTAATTTTACAAAATGTAGATTTTTCAGATACACATTTTTGAAGGGACGATTATAGATTACAATTAGAAAGGTATTTTGATCATGCGTCAAAATAATATCCTACAGATAGTTTAAACATTTCCCTTAGAGCCGGAACAATTGTCAATAAAAAATTAATATTGAAATAAAAAGTCTAACCAACTAATTTTCTTTTTGTCAGAATATAGTCTAATTAGACGCTATCAAGGAGACATATTTCCATTTTGATTTCGCTATATAATATTAGGTTTTTCGTTCCTTGATATTTCCGCTCTGTACCTACTTTTCTGTGTGTTTTTCAAATCACAATTATATTTCCATTGAGGTCGCTTAACCTTGAATTCGGTATTCTATTGATGTTCTGCCCTATATATACGTGAATCATTTTGTTCAAATCACTTCGATAATTTTTTTCGATTTTGTTCTCCTATATATATTATGACACATGATTTAGCAACATGGGTTGTCTTATCTTTTGCCGGGTTTGAGAACCGGTTTTATCTTTTTTTATTTATTGATTAGCACATACCCTGGATTATTTGCAGATTCCAAACAATCACAAATGTTATAACTATATAGCACTTATAATCTATATGCTTGCGAAATCTAAAAGTGACTATTTTGATATTATGGAAATTGTTTTGAAAATTATTTATTTATTTAATGTTAATAATTGTAAGTTTTATATGGTTTGTGAGCTTCCAAAATATGAAAGTAGCCCTAAGCAAAATGGAAAAATTCTGTCAAAATATCTATATATTCTAGTATCTAATTGTACACTTATTATATTGAATTATATAAAACAATTAGTAAACTTATTAGCAGTTATCAATTTGTAATATATCTGAAACATAAATACAGCTAACTTAATTTTAATTTAAATTAACAAAGCAACTTAAAATTATATACAATTTAAAATAAATCGATATATAATAGTCAATAAATTCGGATGTATTTAATCAGGGTTGTATATAGGTGTATATATATTAAAATTGAAGCCTCAATTATATAATAATGGAAATGAAGACAAGTGTGAATGATATTTGTTGGCTTTCAAATAATCTGAATAAACTAAAATTTTCTGTTTTGAAATAGATAAATTCATGAATACGCTTTATTATTATATAAACAATATACTTCAATATTAACGTATTACAATGCTAAAGTACAATTATGCAAAAGTAAATAATACCTATATTAATAAAACTTTTATGAAATTAAATACTATATGTATCATCGAGTCACCTCAGACTTCATAGTTTTTTTCAAGGTGTAACGCTTTTAGTAAAACAAATAAATTGTATAAATTATACTTATTATTCTCTACCTATATGCATATTTTATAACTTATATATAACAAACTTATTTTTAAATTATGACCAATTTGTATTCTATTGTCTATAAAATTTCAAATATTTATATTATTATTATTAATGTTAATAAAACTTTTTACTATAGTATATAATAGAAGATTTACAATTTTATTTCTAAATTGTCTTGAGTTATTCAACTTAAAGTTGGATGCTGTTTTTTAATTGGAGTAATATTTTCTGAAATTTTAACTACAGGTTTTTTATAGCTCGATTTGTTCTCAGAAATTAAAATGTAACCATATTATCACTCATTGGCTTGAAAATCAAGTTTTCATGTCTGAACAAATTTCTATACTAAATAGATAGAATTACTCACTTTTAACTCTTAACATTTCTTCTATAAATTCTTCATGCGTTAAACTTTTTATAGAATATTTGAGTAACTTTGATGATTACGACTCCTAAGATATAGTTGAGCGGCGGCATAAAGAATTGATTGACTAACATAACCATAGGGTGTCTTCTAATTCATGCGTCATCCATTCTACTTTAAAGATGTCGAGCGCAGCCCCCTCTCCTCCTAATGGGGCCTCTGAGCGCACCTCACGAACCAACCTCTACATCAAGGGGATCTCTGAGGACTTCACCAATCAGAAGCTTCGAGAACTGGTCCCCGACCCCAACCAGGTGAAGTCAGTGAAGGCGGCGACAGAGGACCCCGAAAACAAAAGCAAGACGTCCACAACTCCAGGCGAAAAGGGTACAGGTAAATTTTTATTCCTGGCTTGCTAAATTTATCGAAAAGATTTGCTTAACTGTATACAGTATACAATTACTTTATAGACTTTAATAATTATTCTACTGCAATGCGATAATTCGATCATTGATTTTCATTTTAACGAAATATTGAAGAGTGGTTTTGAATTTTAATTCTAGATAAGCAGTAATTTCACGCTCTTTTTATTTAGATGTTTAATGAAAATCGCTCAACTTTAAACAAATATGGAAAAAATTATTTATATAAATGTTGGATTTTAAGTTCTGAAATATCCCTTTCATAATCATGAAAACGCGAAAACAATTTTACAATTTCCTATTTTTATTTGCATATATCGACAGCTCATACAATTTATTTCAAAGTTTTATCTTTTATTTCCTATATTTAAATAAAGGAAAAATACTGAACTGACAGAAAACGATCATTAAACATCGGAAACATTCTATCTTTCTCTATTTAATGTCTTCGTAGTGGCACAATTCTCGCTTCAAAATTCAAAAGAAACACATTATATATAGTTTCCAAAATGAAATGAAATCCATCTCTCATTTTAAGCATTACATTAATGATTATAACTTTTCATTTCCAACTTTTTATGTACAAGTTTAATTACGGGAGGACCGGTCTGAATATATCGTCGCCAAACACATATAACAGAACCACTATAATTATATCGCGGTTGTAGTATAAGCCCAATAAAATCGGGAACTGCAAAAAGCCAGATAAGCAGTGCTGACTACCGGAGATTACCCTTCCGGGAAACAATTACGGGATAGCTACTCCCAGTGCCTGACTCGGCTGATATGTATCGCCTCCGTCCTCTATTAGGGAAGTCAAAACTATAGTTCCATGATTACCCCGCGACGAATTTAATGTCTTGTATCAGAGAGTGCCAGAGGGGGCGGGCTAGGCGTGGAAGTGGCGGTGGAGGTTTTTTTTACGGGCGGTAGGAGTACCCAGTTCCCTTTGAAATATGTAGCAGCTAATTGAGTTTCCCTGGAGCATGTCACAAGTATTGTTATAGCTGTGTTCTAAATTAATATTGGAACCCTCTCGTCTCTCTGTAGACTACTCGTCTCTGGCAGGCCTGGATTGTGTTATGCAGCAATTGAACTTAAAACTCGGAAGTAATTTCCATTATTTACAATCATTAATAGATCCAGAAATGATTGCCTGTATCGGTAATTAATGTCGGGTTGTTGGGTGAACACTAAAAACTTTCTCTGCATGCAATTTGCCTATCAGACCAATCTCTGTCTCAGTATGCTAATCAGAACAGGAGGTATCGCTTTTACAAATGGGGAAATGTATTTTTTTACAGAATTTTACATTCTTAATAAGTTATAAAATCATAATATTCTACATTTGATAATAAATCAAGTTATAAATTGCTTTTTAGAAAAACTATTAAATTTCTTTTTGCTATCATTATAGATTCAAATTATTATTGATCCTGTTTATTAAAAATATAAATGGATTTTTATATTTTTTAATAATATATTCATAATTCATAAATAGATATATTTAAAAGCAATAATTTATTTAGGAATTTATTTAGATTAAAAAACACAATCTTTATAACTCACTATACTGTTTGTCAGTTATTGCATAAATCTGCATTTAATCAAAGCCAAATTCCATAATTTTGATTTATTGAATTGATATTTATTTTCTTTTATATACCAAGATGAAATATCTAAGTCTTGGTCTATTTGAAATGTCCACTTTTTTATTGTGACAAGCACAACATGAAAAGAAAGGAACAACATGCAATTGCATAATAAGTTCGTCTGCGGAAAAAAATAAAAGATCGATTTAGATTTATTCCTACCTTTAGTCTGGGTATTTTATCATGAGTAAAATATGTAAATTCGTTCGCAACCGAAATTGGTGTTACAGATATTTTAATTCTAGTAAAGACTAATGTATAGATATCGGGAGGAAGACTATCTATTATATTTCTCATATTCTTTTTGTTTCCTCTCTCCATTCCCTCCCGTAGGCATTCATTCATTCTTTCATTCATTAACTTCGATTTATACGACAAAAATAAGACAAGCAAATATCAGTAAAAAAAACTATAGAGGGTGGACTCTAAAACACATACACACACGTACAATTTGTTGTGTATATCTCAGAGATAGATTTATATACCCTTCTAATATTCTACACACCCTCCTCTAGAAAAGTCTAAAATGAACCGAAATTTATTTTAAAATCCTATTTTCTCTCTTTGACACTAAATTAATCCACAACTTGTAAAACAGATGGTTTCTTCCAGTCTTTATATAATATACTCGTTGACGGCACTCGATTTTCATATTTTTCTCCTCCATCCTCCTCCCTCTTTGTAGGGTATGGATTTATTGATTTCCACACAGAGGAGGCAGCTATGGACGCGCTTCGCTACATACAAAAGAATCACCCATCATTTACGGTGAAATTTGCCAAGGTAAACCTCTTGCTATATGTTTATATTATTGTCCTATTCTGTTTTGTCTGAGACTCTTTCGCTTTGTGGCTCTCTCGCGCACACGCGCCAGAGCATGTTCCTAAAGTTGTATAAGACGCGAAAGACCACCAGCCAAAGAGGGGGTTCAGTAGAACACAATTTTTAAGGAGGAAAAATAATTTAGAAACGGTTTTCACTATAATTTCAATTTGGGGTCGGGAGGGTTTAACATAGACCGTGTCATAAAATATTTAACTTTCGCTGGGGTATATGTTTGGATTAGAAATTTAGAAATTTATAGAACGACTTTGTTTTGGAGTTAATTTATGTTTGGCTGGTTTTGGACCCGCTAGGTCGCATATTGACACCTCTTGTCTTCTCTATATAACTAAAATCGATGAATATTTCATCTGTCAACCTGTCATTTTTTCCAGTAACGTATTTGCTCAAATATCTTTTCTGAAAATGGTTAAGAAATAACTTTAGAGTTTAAGTGTACTCATTGAAAACTGCGCGTTTACAGACTACTGATTTAAACTACTCAGTTTGAAATATTATAATAGTTATTATAAATTATGATTTCATTATTTTTGTAATTTGAAATGTTGCATAGCTATGATACCTATTAAAGCAAATCAGTTACAAAAATGCATTGATATCCTTTTCGAAGAGAGGCACGTTAAATTATTTAAAATTTACATACTATTAGTTTTGTCTGTTGCCAAAAATTGTCTGTTTTATTGAAAATTATGATATCAGTATTTAGAGAATGATTTATTTTTCAAAAATATTTACAACTGAATATCATACATTAATTAAATTATTAAATTTCGATCTAATAAAATCTATCTATAATATATATTAATTTCTATGATTGCTATATATGGTAATGGCCAGAGATCTGTACTTGTATGAGCAATGTCCTGATTACTATAGTAACCTTTACTTCCTGCCTTTCACGTCCTTCTCCCAGCGACTGGAAGGGTTCCCACGCAGAGCGTCATAGCTCATGTGTACCGTCTAATTGTGAGGTATTAACTAAAACTATAATATGATACTACTACCTAATTGTGATGAGAACTTATGTTTATTATTTTTTTTTTACTATTCTATCACTTTCATCGATAATTGTCTATATCCATATACTCTACTATACTACTCTACTATACTACTACCGAGGTGTTGTCTGAGCTAATTGGCGCGAGGGTTCACCTGGCGACGTTTCCATAAGAGGATGATACTATTGTTTGGGAGGATAGGAGTAGAGGGGAGGGGCGATATGGGAAGGGTTAATTATTCTCGAGTTTTCCTTGAAATACAATTTTATAGTAAACTGTCAGAATGTATCAACTGTCAACAAATATGGAGAGAATATAGTTGCTGACCCTACACTTAGGGAAAAAGAAAAGAATGAAACAGTTCGTTTATTTAAATATACTTTCCTACCAGTCTATGAAAAGGAACTTAATTTAAAAAAAAGGTATTTTGTTAGCCAAAATAAACATGATTAAAATTTTATTGAAGTATATTTAATATTGAAATAAAGTTATTTTTAAGATATTGATTCAAATGTATAAAAATTACACAAAATTGAAATTACTTTGGTTACAATTTAGCAAAAATGGAAAGAAATATAGCTGAACCTACTCTGGCAACTTTCATTCACATTATTTAGTCATCGACACCTTCAAAAGATAAAGACCAATTAGATGATAGACCACAAGTTCAGTTTGAGATCACTTCTAATTAAAATAGGCTCATCCTCTTGAAACGGGCGCCCCCGTTTGAAATGACCTCAGAACAACTGTTTACATATTATCTAATTTTTGTACCTCTCTATCTCTCTCTATCTATTATTTTCGTGTAACAATAATTATCTATTATACGTCAACTCTCTGTTTTTTTGCGGTTATTTAATGCAAGTTATCAATCAATATTACTTCTTTACACACTCTCTATCATCTCTCCTTTACTGAGTTTCGCCTAATAATTATTATGATAACAACATAACAGGACGTCCGTCCACTGGGATAGCAGATTATTCGCAAATATCCAAAATAAAAGCAACGCTCTGACTTCCGAGTTGATTCGTTTCCCAAATATTTTGACTATGACGTGTATGCGATTTTATTATATAATTGTAGCGGTTTGTTCCCTCTTTGGAGTATTATAGTATTTATAGTGAAGTTATCACAATTGGGCATAGAATTTTTTTTATTATATCACATGAAAATATTTGTTACAATATGAAGCTCTACTATAATTAAAAAGCACTCAATGAAGCCAAATTATCCCGACTTCTTTCCTGAAAATACAAGTAGCAACGAATTTAGGAAGTATTTAGTGTTTAATTAGCTTTTGCTCCTAAACAACTTAATAATTCGAAGTAATATTTGTAACATTTTTGAAAGATTTCATTGTTAAAATTTGGGAAACACATCTCGGTTCAAATTTGATAACATTTCGCAAAGATTATTACATTTTTGATTGCGTTCCAGTGAATGGTCCTCCGTTTAATTGCAATAACTGTTCTCTAGATATTCTCTCATATGTTTATTTTTATTTCGGCTTAGATTAAGGCCAGTTGGGTGATTGTAATCTTTGATATAATTATATTTTTTTGGACGTACATAAACACTGATATCATCTCAAGTAATATGCCTCTAATAATACGCGTGTGTAATAGGCTATTTTATATTTCATATTAATATATTATGTAATATTAGTAAATATTATGTAAAATTCATCTATATACACCACCAATATCTGACCAATATTGCATAGCACTTAGTTTTAACAATATTATTATTCTCGCTGGTATAATTTTCAGTATTTATATGGGAAAAATGTACAAATACTATAGAAATGTGTCAATCTAATCCTTGTAAAATACTAATTATTGATTTTTATGTAGTATAGAAAAAATTGTATAATTTGTTACTATGCTACATAACTGCAAAAATCAAAACTTATAACTATAATAAATATTTTGGCGCATTTGTAAAAAGAATTCAACCAGCATTCGTTCATTCAGGACTTCTCAACATAGTGTAAGAGGATTTGTTTTATAAATGAAAGTTATGGGAGATGTTTCATTCAGCGAAAATAAACCAGATTTTGCCTCCGTCCAATACTGTATAACACACCGTTTACATCTCATTTAAAACAAACTAAATTATACATTACAGACTTTGTTTTATTTCACTGTATTGTTTATTCATGATGACAGATGATACCTTTCAGGTATAGGGACTTTGAAGACGAATATATAATGCGATGGGGACAATTTTGTAAAATAATATATATAAATATCTATATGCAAACGATGACAAAGGATGGGACCCTTTACAATTGCTTGTTATATATTATGGATATATTCACTTCTGGAAGACAATTAAATTGTTTGTAATTGATTATGGTTTTCTATATACTGTAATACTCATATTCCTTTTAATTAAATAATGTAGCTTATCTTTTATATAATTTTGATACATTATCTAATATGATAATTTTAATCGATATTTAAAATATTAACTACCGATTTCAAAATGGTTACATTTATGCTGAACATGTTACGTCACTAGGAAATAATTGTTAAAAAAAAATTTGTTTAATGAAACTACATTATTCATAAGAATGAAAAACTTAGAAATTATTCTATAATTCGTCTGTATTTTATCAATTCATTGTATTCTTTTTATCTAAATTTTCTTTGAAGTAAAAACGGACGGTTTTGTCACGTATTCATCACAAAAAATCGAATCATTTATGCAACATTTTGATATCTCACTTATAATAAACTATTATTTTTCTCGAATCAAACATGACATTAGACAATTCGATATATTAATATACATTTTGGTAGTTTGCGCTGAGCTATCACGGTTTTTCTTAATAATATAAATTAATATATTATATACAATAATAGCTATAAAATAAAGGTGTAATTAAAATATTTTAAACTAAGATGACAATGAACATTTAAACTTACAAGTAACAATTTATTTATTAACAATGTGAATATTGATTCTTCTATTTTTTAATTTTATTTATTTTGCTATAAATCATTAAATTAAGGAAATTTTCGATTTAGTTTTGAAATATTTTTTATCATGATTTGAACGGTGATGATTACGATCTTTTAGAAAAGCCAACGTATTTTGAACTATTTCGGCTCTTCTTGTATTTATTGAAATTTGAGTATTATTAATTATTACCTTAGCAGAAAAATTGATTGATTTATTATTTAAAAACTAATCAGATTTATATATAAATTGTAAAACAATATTTTTTGTATAAATATAAATATAAATTTAAATTTCAAAATCATTTGTCAAATCCGCCGGAAAATACTGCGTTGATATTGTTTATATTTATTTTGAATTTGATTTTAATTGTCGATTTTAAAATATTGAATTTTTTAAATGTGAGAAACTATAGTTCAGTTTGATAAGAATCATCTTGCGAACATTTTTTTAAATAACTTAATTATAACTATTGTTGAAGATTTGTCTGATCAATATAATACCAAATGCAAAAATATGAATATAAAAATATTACAAACATTTATTTGGAAAAAATGAGACAATCTGCGGATTTCTTTATTTATGATCTGTAAAATTTGGTATCTTTGTTATTTTAAGACCGATTAGATTTAACGGGCTTACTGTATACTTTCATTAAAATTCTATTTACCTGGTTTTACATTTATTTCTGTGGATGTTTGAACTGATATTAAAGCCCTCTTTAGTAATTGTTTTCACTTTTGAATTTTACAATTGCTGTATATTTGTCCTTTAAGTGAATATAGAGGTTGCAAAGAATGTTGAAATGGATCAACAAATGTGTAAATATGATTTTCAATGTTTTACTTCGTTAAAGCGCGTCCTGAAATTAGTAGGGGGTTAGAATGACTTTATTATTAGTAATATCTAATTTATAAATATCGTCTTATATTCCTTAAATTATTTAGAACTTATATATATATCTGATTAACACAGTGTAACTTAACTATCTAATGTGTATAATCACCGGTCTTTCGACACTTAATTATTGTCAATATTAATGAGTATCTGCTTGGTTTCATTACGCTTTTGCAATCCCACCTTTGCATGTTTCGAAGGTACCTACGCTTTTGAATTCTACTATTATTATTCCTATTATCCACTATTGCTATTCATATTAATTTAGTATTTGTTGTCATTTTATAATAAGGAAAATGTAGTTTTTTCATTTTTATTAATAATAGCAAAATTATTTAAAATTTATTATCATGTCTATTCTGTGTTCACAATAAAACTGATCGAATAAAAATGATTAAAAATGTTGAATTACTTATATTTAAAAGACATTAGAGTAGTCTGTGCAGTCATAAAATAAAACGAAGAAAAAAGAAAAATTTAAGTGCCAATAAAGTTGAAATACTGTAGAGTTGTAATTCCTAGAATTTCCATGATTTTGTTTAATTGAAAACTAAATTATTCCCTTATTTTATTTTTTTTAAATATACCTTAAATTATAAACTACAGTACTTAATTAAACACAATAATCCAATTTTATAAATATTAATTATATTATGTTGAATTAACAAGAATAACAAGAGACAAAATTTCATTAAAATTTATCCAATTTTGGACAAGCAATAAATAGATGTTAAACATTCAAGAAAACTGTTAATGCCCTCAATCTTTCTCGTTAAATTGTGGCAAAATAAATTTAGTTGAACACTTCTCATACAATTACATTTTAAACAAGAACATAGCATTTAAACTATTTAGGCAGTTTCGTTCAATTCAAATCCTTGTGTCTCAACCAGAAATTAATGTAATTATGCAAATAATGTAATAATGTAAATGCCAATATCAGAGTCTCATTGCGCATAATAATGGACCCCCCTCTGTCTCATGTGTCAGGAAAACGAGAAGGATAAGACTAATTTGTATGTGACTAACATCCCCAAAACCTGGACCACCAAAGACAGCGATCGCCTCAAGGAAATATTTGAGAAGTTCGGTCAGATTCAATCCGCCTTCATTATGGTGGAAAGAACGACAAACAGGCCCACAGGTAGCTTTATCTGCAATTTAGAATATTATTTATAAAGATTTATCAAATCGAAAATTGTAGATGTTTCTTATTGAGAAAATATTTTGTCTTTCCGCTGAATATTTTAAAATAAAATACTTTTAAAATTTTGACTTTAGTTATTTAAAATGTAACACTTCAAAATTTATAATAGTAATTAAAATTACAAGCAATATAGAGATATAAACTTTTAATATATTTCAATTTGTATTCATTAAATTCAATGCATATTGTTCATTTATTACTAACACAGTAGTATATTACTTTAATTATTACTTTAATAAATATTTATAAACTTTTGCTAATAATCCAATGCTAATTGTTTTTTCTCTAAATATCAGTCTTGTAGATGAATCTTTATAACACAATGTTCATAAAATAAAAAAATAATAACAAAGTTTTAGCTGAATGTTTGTAATATTTGCTAACTCCTGTTTTTATTAGCTAATTAAGTTCAACCTAATTATTATCATTTCATAATCAATTCTCTACTTCAATTGCACGCTAGATTTTAACTAATATTCTGATATGTGTCTGGATAGAATCTTGTATATTAGCATTTTTGTTTTACTTAGTTTTAACAGCATGACCTTTGTTTTCAACCCCCTTCCCTCCATCTTTCCCGCTACCCCCTCTACTTGCCCGCTTCTTCTCTACGCGTCTGTGCTTACTCACTACGTCCATGCAACAATTCAAAAACCAACAACCAATACAATTACACCACGTGTCACATCACGTGATATTCAAATAGCAGCTGCGCCGTATTATTTGCGTCGATCAGGTGTCGGCTTTGTTCGCTTCGCCAATGAGGAAGACGCGGTCCAGGCGTTGGAGGGGATTCGGACCAACCCGGTGGTGCTGACTGGATGTTCCTCACCAGTAGAGGCCAAGTTTGCTGACAAGCACAACCCGGAGAGCCGGCGTAGGAAGGTGGCCGGGCAGCTCAACGGGGCAGTGAGAGGTGCTCAGCCCAGTGCCAATCAATTGCCGCTCATAACAAATGCTGCAACTGTTGGTTATTCTCCCAGGTAAACTTCTTCAATATTTTTACAATTTCAATTCAGCCGTAAATAAACACACTACAAATTGATTATGTAGTCCATATCCTATCTAGTTCTTTAGTTTTAATACTCGGTATGAAGGTGTTGGCGACGAATTGCGTTCACCCGACGAATACCTTCTTTAGTAAATGTTTGAAGAACGCAATCTTTCGGGCTGTGGCGTTCATTAATCAGAAACGTAATCCATCGGACGAGGACGGTATTCGTCGAGTGAAAGTATTTCGTCGCCAACAAAGGTTCTAATCTATTATTCAATGTCAAAGTCTCTCTTTCATCCAATCAGCGCTCTGTACAGCTTCTACCAGCAACGTGCAGCTTTGGCCAATCAAGCCGCTACAGCGAGTCAGGTGTCACCCTATCAACTAACGGCTGCTTACCCAGGCCTTACACAGTCTCTACTTAACAACAGTCTTTACCAGCTTTCCTCCACTCAGAATGCTGCTACTGCTCTTCAGACGATAGCAGGACACACTAATGGTACGTTCCCATCGTCTCTGGTAATAATTGTCGTCAAAGCGTTCCATTATGTAGCAAAATCCTTCTATTAATTCATTTGTATGTATTTTAAAGGCCTCACTGGTGCAGATACAAATGGCCTTTCTTCCAACTACGGCGCCTCACCATACTTCTTGGCAAACGGCCTAACAAGTCCAGCTGGTCTCACTGCATACCATGGACTGGACTATTCTGGTTCCCAGGCTGCTAGTTATCCCGCCTATGCCTTTCAAGCAGCCCAATCAGCAGAACACCACTAATTAAACTTCAGAGATAAATCCTACTCAGTATCTTGATCATAACAAAGAACAATCAAAAATTTAAAATTCAAAATTCATAGATTCTTCACAACTTGATTAATTTGGACCTGTGTAGATTCTTTTAAAATCGTAGTTGTGGGATGTTTTTTCCACGACTGGGAGTTGGGTGTAAGTACAAGTGTCTTGACAGTTTACTCAGCTTGAATAATTCAATACATTTGATTTAATACAAAAATAAATTTCCACACCCATTTAAAAAGAGTGGATAATACCAACTACATTTTTTCTTGCTCCATGCGTGCATTGAATGTCTGGATTATTCGTTTACAAATATTCATTCTTATGCAAACTCCGTGATAGACACTTTCAGGACTTCTTGTCAAGCATATTTTATTGTGTGCATCGTAAAATTTGCACGAATATTGTTCAACTTCATTTCTGTCGGCAGTTCTTTTGCAGTAACTGTTAAATATAAAGAAAGACAATTTGTGCCTTTCTTCAAAAAAGTGTGGTTGCCAACGAAAAATTGCTTTTTCCAATTCAGCAACAGTCTGCTTTAACAGTTAATTTCAGTTAATGTAACGACATTAATTAATTAAATCAATAAAAATCTTTAATACATTTTGTAATAATTTATGTACATCTGTGCAAAAATAGCTGTATTAGTTTAATTTAATTTTTATAAATATCTTTTAAAAGTTCATAAGATTGTTAAATCATACTTTAATCCTTCTTATTGAGGCGTCTGGTATTTTTAACTTCCAGAACATTTGATTATAAAGACAGTTGTTCTCAAATCTGACTCAAGAATGGCCCAATTTATGTAAAGTTTTCAATCAAAGAGTTATTGAATATTTCTCTGGACCTCATGTGCTGTGGTTTTGTGCTATGCACTTATGACTTAATGTATACTGTATCAATTATTTTACAACAACAAAAAACAACACGTCAACTAAGTTGTTTTGACAATTGTAATGTATGTTTTAATTTTTTAGAAACTTTTATTCTTTGAGTCAATAATGTGCGCCGTCGTTTTGTTTTGTATGCTATGTGAAAATTTTGATTAACTATAAGTTGTATGTTTCTCTTTGACAATGTGATTTTGACATAGGCTCTATTAAATATGTGTGTATTCAACATTAATTCGTTGCCTTTTTATGATATGTGAATTCTACTTTTTACCTACATTAATATTTTTTTGCTAAGCAAACAGACGGATTAGGACTTATGTTTCACGTTATTACAATAAAGCTTGTTGCATTTACAACGTCTACTGTACCGTAAAAATCATGTAAAATATTTAAAAACATTTTCAAAATATTCCGCTATCTACTATTTTACTACTTCTACTTATATAAGTAGTATTAATACAAATAAATTGATGTATTTTGATAATTAACCAACAATTTATTAATAGATGTCCAGTTAATAATGTTTTTATATATTTGCAAAGTAATATTTGTTTGAAAACCTGCTCACTATTTTTATAAAATATGTGTGCTTTATAACTTTGTACATGTTTTTATAGGTGTCATTTATCGAAATAATTGCTGTAATGCTAGAATTTCCTATTTAATCCTATCTTAAAAGTTTGTTAATTGAAAGTTGCAATCGCCACACAGTATAATTTGTTATTCAGATCTTGATAAAATTTTGACACAACACTCAAAACTAAAGTTAAGCCCGTCTTTCCAAATAAATATGTTCTTTATACGTGAATTTTTTGTCAAAACAAATCATAAATTATAAAAAATGCCGAAACCCCGGTATATATATTGTCCAAATTGTTTTTGCCTTGTATGTAAAATACACAGACATTGTCTCTGAATCACAGCCCCTGCTCTAAACTCCGCTTCAACCCCACCTTCCCCATTTGTTGTTACAACGTCATCTAATGCCTTTTATTGTTTTAGAAATCATACTTTATGATTATTTGGGTATTTAAAACTATTTTTGTTTTATCTTGTCGTCTCTCATTCGGTCATTTTTGTTACTCTGATTTTTCTGTCAGAAGTTTGATGTCAACATTTGTAGTTCTCCCAACCATGTTTCTAACTGTAAGTGTATCTACTGTATTTATTGTATGTATGTTAATGACATTTAAAAGAATCTGCTACGGACTGGGTGCATATCTTCATCTTTTTTTTTCTTTTTTGTTGCGCGCATGCCTTAGTGTACTGTTTCCAATTCATGCTGTACAATTTTATTCCTTGGTTTATTTCAATAAAAAAGTATTTCGAGTGTTCCGAATTTTTTATTTGTGATTATAATGCAGTCTTTCGAATTCGGGATTTAATCATACAATATAGCTTTTATTTAAAAAAAGTAATATGCTTCTTATTAAAAAAATAGTATACCTAAAGTATTTGATTCTGTCCCACATGCTATAGTGTGGAATTATCAAATTGGAAAACAAATCTTTCTACTTTAATTAGTTCAAATTGAGATAAAATAAAGACATAAAAAATTGAGACATGAAAATAATTTCGTCATTATATCTGTTGGGTTTTGTTTTCTATTTCGAAAGTAATTCTTCAAAATAACACAAATAGCTTTTCATCTAAATTTCAAGATATATTTTATGTTTGAGTAATTTTAAACAGAACAGAAAGTGGATAATGTTCACCTTGATATAGATGAGTATCCGGACATTGCTCTCAGAGATATGAGATCGAAGGCCACAGAACTCATCAAAAGAGGAAAGATAGGATTGGCGGTTTTCGTTGTGAGCGCGAATGAACCAAGGATTAATATCAATGAAAAAGACGCTCAAATTGGATATTACAGATTCTACAGTGCTCTTCAGAAAATAGCAGGTTGGATCTAAATATTTGAATTAAATAATTTAGTTAATGAAGGTTTAATGATTGATATTAATAATAATGATTATAATACTAAAACTATTAAATATAAAAAATATATTACATTATTTTCCCATAGATGATCGAGTCATGATTGTGATCTCAAGTGACTCAAACTACACTGAAGATGATGAGGAACACATTTCACGATATATTCGACGTAAAGTTATGGGTCAGTTTTTTGATGATCACATCTACGGTCCCGAAAAAATCATTGTTTCTTGGGAGGTCGACCCTGGTCGTGTTCAATGTGCTAAAGTGGCAGAGTTTGTGCTACAGCGGCTTGTTGATCTTTGTAATATTGATTACTATGAGAAAGAGAGAACTGAAACTGCTCTGAAAACAATAAAGAGTCCACATCCGATTATTCCATTGAATGCAAACTGTAAGAAATCATAATGATTTTTATTTAAACATTTGATTAAGAATTATAGTTTTATTTATTTGATTACAATAATATTGTTAATACAAATTTTATTACAGATAATTCAGAGGAAGGGCATCATTTATTGGAACCGTAAGTTTTTTTCAAACATATTTTAGGAATGAAATTTGTTCATGCAGAAATTATATGACAATTAATTATAACAAAAAGCATTAGTTAATCTAAATAAAAAGTCATTTACAGTTATACAGTTAAGATAGATGTTGAAATGAGTTTTCTCTGGTTAGTTCTTAATTTTTTAAGCAATAGACAACAAAAGTATAAAATAATTTGTGTGTGATAATAATAATAAAATAAATGTTTACTTGCAATCCATTTCGATATTATATAGGATTATCTAAACAAATGACCTTAGTTTGAGATAATAAAATGGATTTTGTTTGTGTAAACATCAGCTATCAAAATGAAAAACTGAAATTCTAATTCTAATCGTTGCTCCAAAATATAATCAACATGTTTGGAAACATCTGTATACAATGATGACCGTCTCATTACATAATCCTTGAATAAACTAAAATAATCTTAAAAATGTAAACCGCAACATAAGCAAAATAAAACAATCTCAGTATAAAATCAAAAGCTAAAAAAAATATACAGTAAATTTAAAATGAATCAATTTGTAAATTTCGAAAGACGATTCTGTTGGAAACCTTATAATGATTAATGATTATATAATGATTATAAACTTTACAAAAATAATTTGAAATCGCAAGTTTAAATGTTTAAAATGTTTAAAAGTCACAATTTAGGTTTTTATGGAAATGATAATTCTCATGAACTTTCATTTTTTTTATAACCAAATATATAAGAAAGCATTTTTTGTGAATTTGAAGATTCACTAATATGTAAAATGTAATTACTGACTATAATAAAACAATTATTAATTTTCTTCCAGAATCAGACACTCTCGAATAGGTTGCGGGAATGGTTTCAAACAGTGGATTTTAATTGTTTCTGTTGTGATATATTTTGAATCAATTATCAATAAATTATATAGATCTAGAATTCATGCTCATGGACCAAACATCCGGAATAAAAAAAACAAAAAAAACAAGTGTGTTTTATAAGTTATAACATTTCTAAATTCACAGAATAACAAGTTTTTAAACAATTTATTTTTTTGGTAACAGTAAATCATTTATTCTAAAGAATAATTAATATTTGATATACTTTTCATTTTGTCTTAAAAAAATTAAAATATTCTGATCGTTATTGTTTCGTATTCCACCTTTTGGAATGAACAATAAGAGATAATCGCGATAATTAACTGAAGATAACAGTAGTGTAATTGAATGAGCATATATTTTCTAAAAATACTAAATGCAGATTGATTGCACTGTATCCCTTCCCAAATTATATTTAGTGTTTTCATCACAGTAAATCAGCGTAGAATGTTAAGAATGTACTTCAGACGAATATTATTTAATGAAGCATTGTCACTGATTTTTCGGAAATTTTTAAAGTAGCTAAGTTAATATAAAATACTCATAATTAATAATTTAAAATTAACCATTAAATGGTTTTGAAATTATTGGTTATATTAAAATGTTTTGATTCATTATGAATTGATTTTTTGGAATATTGAATTAATAAAAAATGTATCTATTATTAATTTATTGTCTGAAAATTACTGAAAATGAGAATATTTTATATTTTTCGATGATAGAATTAGCAACACAATATTGGTATACATTGAGATTAATTGGCTGCAAACGATCAATATTTTTTTCTATTTTGTCAACAGCGAGTATTAAATTTTTAATGATTCAGTAAATTTCTAACCATCTCGGAGTCTTCAAATCATCAGTTAAAGTCTATCTAAAGTTTTCTGCAAAATGAATTATCAGTCCAGATAAATTTTGATCAAGGCTACAAAAAGAAGGTAATTGAATAAAGGTATAAAATTATAGCATGTGTGTATGATTGTAGAGGATTAAAAATTACAGTTTTGAAGAGGGAGGGGGCGGGTTGAAGAGCAGAAGTTCGCAGTCGGTCTCCGCCGAGCAAAATCGGTCATTTGTCCCTCTGATTGGGTTTGCTGCTTTCACTCATAGATATAAAAAGTCATCGACTTCCTTGACCATGTCCCCAGAAGGTAGAGTTATAACGTGAAGGTTCTGAATATCGATGTATAGCAAGTGAGCTTTGTGATATTGGATCTGCATGGCAATCTTGTTTCCTGCATGAGAGATTCTCTACACCGTTTGTTGGGAATCTTCGACAGTGTTGTTCATTAGAGTGATTTCATCTGCATAAAGGTCATGTGTGAAAAGCGAACTGCATAGATTTGAGACGAAGAGAAAAATAGTCGAGGATGCTTCTTTGAAGAACTCCTGAAGTTGCTTGTAAGAAATGGTTCGCTGAAATCCTGAACTGTACATTACAATTTGAGCCCCCCAAGACGACTTGAAGGTGGTAAACGTTATGGATGATCAAGGACTGAACGTTATTCAAAATATCTAATAAAGCAAAGTGTGTCCAAAAGGCAGGCAAATAACAAAAATTAAAAAACAATAAAAGTTAAATAAAACAATTTCTGGATAAAATTATCGGTGAATCTATAATAAGTAAAACTAAATTTGATAGAATCATTAGATACTTACCAGGTATTATATTTTGATATAAGAAAAAAAGGCCAAGTGGTACACAAGTTTGAAGACTTGTAATCCAACGATTTATACAGTGGATTTTAAAATAGAAGAATGTGAACATTTGATAGAAAAAAATTGTATGCCAAAAAAATAAAAGTTTTCTAAGGGCTGATTGGTTTTATGAAAAGAAAGTAGATTGTATTTTATGTGAAATATTATATAAATGTAAACCGATTGATGTGTAAATATAAATATTGCAACAAATTGTGAATGTATAAGGTAAACAAAAATAATAAGGTAAACAATATTATTAGAAGAACAAGTTATACAACAATGGATGCGAAATAAATTAGAAGAATCAGAGTCAGGATGTAAACTAGAAGAAATACATTGACAAATAAATGAATGCTGGAATTAAAAATACATTTAGAGGAACCGAAATCCCGAGAAATAAAAGACAATTTTTAAAATCTGGGATAGAAAAACAAATAATATTTTAAGTTATGAATAAAATAAAATTAAATTTTATCTATCCATAGCGACCGATAGTAGCAAATCGTTTCGCAACGTACAACGCAAAAGGTGGTTTAAA
Source organism: Vannuccia rotundouncinata (assembly GCA_034780395.1). Lineage (NCBI taxonomy): Eukaryota > Metazoa > Platyhelminthes > Proseriata > Coelogynoporidae > Vannuccia > Vannuccia rotundouncinata. The sequence goes on along the minus strand of JAUZNC010030324.1, from coordinate 14,684 downwards.
ATTCCACTTATATTTTCATAGTTCCACAATATTGTAATTATTCTACAGCATCTATTTTTATAGATTTAAACTTTCTAGATAATTTCAGAACGTTTTTCTAAAGTTAACGTTTAATTTCTCTTCTAAAATCTTTATTTTATACTCAGTTTGAACTAAAACAAAATTATGGTAGAAAAAGGAACTGATCAGCTGCCACCAAAAAAAGGATATTGATAATAACAAATTCCTGA
>JAUZNC010030324.1:3792-14354 GCA_034780395.1 Vannuccia rotundouncinata | reverse complement strand
TAAAACAAAATTATGGTAGAAAAAGGAACTGATCAGCTGCCACCAAAAAAAGGATATTGATAATAACAAATTCCTGATATTTCTTCCCCATCACAAAAAAAATAGATTTCGATTTCTAATATCAACAAATTCTACCTTTTTTGTCTTATTACAATTTGTACCATTGACAATAATAGACGCTCAATTTCGAAGTCATTCTTGAAGAAAAATATTTCTTAAATGTGAAAATTTTTAAGAAAGTGAAAACTATCAAAGTATCCAATATATTTATTTTAAATACGATACGATTTAAAATAATACAATTTAGTTTTACCATTGTAATTAAGGTATTCATATCTCACAGTCCAGCCAAACCAAATGCAAACAAAAATTGTTCATCTTTGAAAATAGGTAATAAATTAGTGATCAAATTATGAATTTGTGTAATATAAATGTAGTTCTCTCTACGGCAATAGTTATAAACTTTTTAGGTAACTTGCGTATAAAATTTTGGCGTGTTTATCAGATATATAATATATTATTTTGACTATACATTTCAAAAACTAGTCAGCAAAGAAATATAACTATACTGAAGCGATTCATCATTGTCTGTCATTATTCTAAAAGTTTCTCCCCTAATTAAAGCATGCCGCCACATCTGAAAAATCAGTATGTGTATAGTTTTTTAATTTACAATATTTCAAGTCTATATAACTATTGTAATTCGGATGGGTACTAATGAAAACCTGTCAAACACTATAAAATAAAGATTATGTGAGATATATTGTCATGAAAATTTTTAGAGTACGCATGATTAATTTTGCAGTGGCGCGGTGGTATGATTACACTTTTAATTGAAGATTTACCTTTACAGCTTGATAGATTTACCTAAAAATCTAGTTATTTATTATATAAAAATTTAAATTTATAAATAATGAAATACAGTTCATTACTTGTTAATCTTAAGATAAAAACAGAAAGCCAAAAATAATGCACTTTACATTGTGCATACATTTAATAAGATGTTTTCAATTTTCAATAGTTATTATTTTTTTATTTGCAAAAAATAAATTATAATTAAGTATTAATGGGGTCAATATTAAGAAATTATGACAATTTAACAAAATTATGTAAGAATGATTTAACTTAATGTATTTCAAAAGTTTCTAAAATAAATAAATGTATAGCAATTGAAATTATTGATATAGATTATTAGGAAGTTTTATTAAATTACAATTTGAGAGGGTCGTGAGACTGGACCTCTTTTGTTTTACAAGAGCAAATTTCAAAAAAAATATTAAATAACATTTATAATATATTATTATAAATATAATCATGAGTATAAAATATATCTTACAAATATTTTGATTAAAACCTTGGTTAAACCTAAATACCTATAATATATACAAATACAATATTGGTTAATTTTTTTGTAATTGCTCCCATTAAAATGTCCACTTCAATTAAAAATAAAATCGTTTTTTTTGTAAGTAATATGTGTTAGGGCTTTTACCCTAAATTATTTTCAGTAAGACACCCCGAGACTCATTGATATTATAATTTAATGAACGTTTATTTTATCAATTACCCTATACATATTCACATATTTATTATATATATACTAATTTAATATGTATCTTCAAACTTTACATACATTTATATCATTCGAAGAATCATAAAGTATAGAGGTACATTATGACTATTATTATATGTATTGTATAATATACCTACAGTTTTTTGTTCATATAAAATATGAATTATATAGGATATTTCGAACTATCTATTATTTTTATGGTATTTTATAGATGTAAATTACATATTTAAATAAACGGTCAAACGTCAGAGAATAAATACTATTCTACTTGATTTATTGTTTGAATTATTATTAGTAATAATAAAACTAACTTGGAAATTTGATAGTATATCTATTGATTAATATTTTATACTCATACAGAAAATAGCAATATCTGTGTTTAATTACTCTAGTTTCCTCATTTTAATATATTTATAAGTACAATTAAACAAAGTATATTTTTTAACTTTTAAACATCAAACAAATTTCTATCTTTAATTTATACATGCACCTGCTATACTGAGTCCTATTTTTAACTGTATCTGACCTAAAATTATTAGCGCCCTGCTTTGTGGTTAGGGTTACGAGCCTGAAACCCTTAAATCATGTTGTTTTTGTATTAAAAAAATGAAACAATAAAAGTAAAAATAAAAATACAATTGGTTCAATATAGAAATGTTAGTTTATAGATTATAAATATAGTTTAGAAATGTTAGAGTTCAAAATTCAATGATGTGTACAAATATTTTGTTTTAGACGATTTTTTTGGCGGACCGATATTGTTTCATCACAAATGTATGCAGCCATCCTGCAAAATCCTGGCAGTTACTTAACCAAAACCTGTACCGCCGCATATGTTGATTAGTTTTCAAGATTTCGCTGATAATCAAATCAATAAATATAGGAGAATAGCCCTCAATCTCTTGCGGAAAACCTAAATGAGGACATCCACCGATTCTTATTTCTTTTCCAATGAAAAATACGACATCCCTCCAGTTGTCTGAATACTGAATGCAGATATACTTATCATTTTTTTCAAAAGACCAAAATCTATTTTTCTTTCTTCCGTCAATTTCATACTCAGTTTTAATTAAAATGAAACTATGATGGAGCAACCAACTGGTCAACGGCCAACTACTGACTGGAATACTACATTGCCAAATTTGTATAATTTTTTCACTATTATTCAAATAAATTTCAATATTTAAATTTTGATCACGTTCTGAATCAAAAAATTTCTCCAAATGTGCCTTATTATAGGGGGCACCATTGACATTATATTGATATGTCCAAGTAGCAACACTTTTTTGCAACTTTTTGTTTTCATTTCCCATTCTTAATGACAATCTAAATTAAATAAATAAGAAATTAACAATGTCTTGTTGAAATTATAAATAAACAATATATTGTTTTACCGTTGTTATTTGGCTTTTGATAACACAGAGACTAGCCAGTACAAGCTAGTTGTTTTCGTAGTCCACAAAATTGTTCGTCTTTCGAATATTGTTATAAAATTGGTCCAAATTATGAATTTATGTGTTTTTATTTGTATTTTTGTATTTATAAATAAAGGTATTTAGAGTTCTTACAATTCGACAAGATGTTTTCTATGATTCGGCAACCATGCCCTGAGGAAAGAATGATTCTATGCACGTCGTCAACAACTTATGATATACTTCTTTTGATTTTATTTTCACATTCCTTTATGAAAAAAATTAGACTAACGAATAAAAATAATTGCAAAATTTTGGTGTTGCGTATGTTGGATTCAATATTCTGTTCTGAAGGCAGAATTATGTTTACTTTAAAATGATCACTCTCTATATATACGACCCACAGTTTGAGTATTTACGTTTTGTAAAAATGGCAACATCCACGTCACCATCATCTCATCTAATTTGCTATACGATCAATAATTTAGTGTATATCGGAACAGATCTCAACTCATAATAAAGCACACTGAATAAAAGAGTCGTTTTACCGGTCAAATCAACCATGCATTGCTTTGAATGGAAAATGAATCTATGCAACTATTGTATACAAATCAGGTGTCGTAATTGATTATTAGAACTTACAGTAAAATAAGGTCATTGGGACCTCACATCGAATTTCTTTTTAATGTAATTTAAATTCGATTAAACCGTACCGTCTCTTTTATTAAAGAATGCCAACTGCTTATAAAATGTAAATAAAAATGAATGTGCTTTTCAATTCAATTTTATAACATTTTAAACGCATTATAATTTGAAAAGGGCTATAAGTCTAAATAAATTGAAACAAATCTAATTCATAAAAGTATTTTTCATATTCAAATTTTCAAATAAAGTAAAAATGCAGAAAAAATAGTCGCTTTTTGTGTAGCAGCCAATCAATTATAGGAGTCCGTAAAATATTCGATTTCGCGGTTGGATATTTTTTGAAGCACCATGGAACATTTTAGAGTTCGAATGTATGTTGCCTCCTGTCAGGTTCCGACCTGTTCGAGTATAAGGTTGCAGAAGTCTTCTGTCAACGTTTTTTGCCCAACATACCTAGAAATTAAACACTGAAGAGGAAATGCCGACTCATTGTTTCAGTTGTATATATTCAGTTGATCTTACATAACCATAACGCATATAAATGACAATGAACATTCTATTGTGTATTATAATACACTTGGGGTACTAAACATGTTTTATCTAAGTATTTTTCATAAACTATTAAATTATCACCGTATAAAAGGGAAAATCAAACAAAGTAAGGCCAACAGACACGTGTTCAAACAAGTAGCTGGGTACTATATAGTACCCCAAGTATGCTTTTACGTTACATTTTGGATGCAGTTAAATGAATTGCTTTTTGAGAATATGGTATTCATAGAAAATTTATCTATAATTAATTTATCGTCATTTACATACAAAGTTTTAAAAAATTGTTGTGTCATATAACGATGAAAGTAACAAAATAATGAATACAGTAAAATACATAATATATCACGTAAAGGTTCTGAATATCGATGAACAGAATCGATATTGGATCATCATGGCAATGTTGTTTTCTGCATAGAAATTTGCTCCACCATTTGTTTGGAGTCTTCGTCAGTTTTGTTCATTAGAGTGATTTCATCTGCAAAAAGGTCATGTGTGACAAGCGAACTGCAGAGATTTGTCACAAAGATAAAAATCGTCAAGGATGCCTTTTTGAAGAACTCCTGAAGTTGTAAGAAATTTTTCGCACAGCAAAGAGCACAGCAGATCTGTTCAAACTGGTGAAGTGAACTCCGCAATGGGTGAACTTTACCTGAAACATCAACATACACCATCTGTTCCTTTTTCAGTAAAAATTTTAGATAAAAAAAAGATTTTTGTAGACAAAAAATTACGGGAAAGTCATTTGATTAAGAAAGAAAACCTGCCTATTACTAAAGATGGTGGATGGACATAAATATTTTTTTATTGGACTTATATTTAATTTACAATATCACATTATTATTTTATTTATCTGTATTTTTCATTAACTTAAATGCTTTGATTTATTTTTACCATTTTGTAATTTGAATTTGAAGAAATTACTTAATTTTGTTTCAATAATAATTTGTTTGATTATGAAGTAATCAGAAAATTTATCTTTAAAATTTATCGAAAATCGTTCTTCTTCTTCTTCTTTTTCTTATTATAACAAACTTCAATTTACCCACAACTATAACTCAACGTTTGTTTATAAATGAATGTAAAATATATTTTTAAATAATTTTATAAATATACATATTTAATAAATAATACAAATAGAAAATTTATAAATTTGGAAAAATTTAAAGTAACTTTTAATAATATTATATTAATTACAATAATTTATATACTAATATATACTGTTGACTTAATTGGTAATTATTGTAATAATATTTCCATCATTTGATTATCCTCCGATAGTTATTACATTATACGCTGCCAAATAATTAGTTTGTTTATATAAATTGAAACAATTGGAACAATTGAAACAATTGGAACAATTGAAACAATTGGAACAATTGAAACAATTGAAACAATAAAGTTGAAATAAAATTGAATTTATATCAGATTCACATTTACATTTGAAAAATAACCAAGAGATCCGGTGATAAAATTTAAAATACTTATTTTATTTATATTTCCATAACACAAGAATAATCGTGTTTATCAAGTTGTAAATATAGTCATTTAATCATTTTGTATTTATGCTATCTAGAAAATACTCCTTCAATTAAAAACATAATTAATAGTGAAACATAATATTATAAATAAAACGATTAATTAATTGTTAGTTTCAAATGTAAACCAGAAATCTACAAAACATGGATTTATATATTTTTATTAATAACTATTAGTATTTCTTAAGTGTTTTTTGTCACATTAAATTAATAAAAATTATAATAATGCTTTGATGTAAAAAGGTATAAAAACGTTGAAATTTGTTAGTTCTATATTTCAACAAATTCTTTGAAAGTCTGTTCAACATGGTTCCTACAAAGGTGTCTCCAACTGAATGCGATAAGCCAAGGTCTATAAACTGGAGAAGAATTCTTTCTAAACCGATGTTTTGTCTTAGAATTACTGGACTTTACTGTTCGCCCACCAGTCCAGGACAAAAGATGTACGGCATGATAATCCTTCTAATTGTTTGGCTGAATTCATTTCGTTTTGTTCCAACTCTTCGATTTAAGTTGGATAATAATTTGATTATTTTCACCTGGAATTTAATGGCATCTTATTGTCAAACAATGTTTTACTGGGCAAGTATTCGCGGGAAAATTGACAAATTGTTAGACGCTTTCAATCATTTTGAAGAAGATGAAACCGCTCAAGAGTTTGAAGTAAACTTCTCCTTAACCAGGTCTTTATTATTTCATTATAATATTGCACTTGTAAGTTTGTTTCTCATATTTGCTTCTATTGTTGGTTTAAGTCTATACATGACTTTTTTTGGTGGAATCACCTGGGAACAGTATCCTTTTTATAAATTCATGAATATGCAATCCACCGAATATCTTATAGTTGAAATTTTCATTTTCATTCTTTTCGTAATAGCCGCGTACGCGTGGATCATTGCCTCGTTTTTCTATTCAACAATGGCTGTAATAACCGTACATCAGATTGAGCAATTTAATAAATCCGTGCAGGATGGTTTGAAGGATAAAGGAGAATTTTGCAAATGTTGGTTTAAGTGTTGGCATCTTCATAAAGTTCTTAGTGGAAATGTACAAGTGGGAGATTCACTGTTTTATTTATACACAGGAATGACATTCGTTTACAGCGTCGTTGGTATTACGGGTATAATTCAGCTATTAGTAAATATGCCTTGCCCTTTGGATACAATAACAGTGATAACGTTCAGTTATTGGATAATTTGCTTCTCTGTTGTTCTTCTCAATGAATTATTTTTTGGTAGTTTAATTAATTCGAAGGTAAATTTTATGTTTTGAAATTTTTTTTTAACATTTTGGAAATCTAATTAATTTCTCCTTTATATATATCCAGGTGTATGAGGTCTCCGATACAATCTATGCGGTAGAGACAAGAGGAATGGATGAAAATCAGTGGAGAATAGTGAGTGAATTTGTCCATACAAATATAGTTTTACTTTATATGGTAACTTGATTTATAGATAATTATAAAATATAATATTAGAATAATTTCTACAGAAATTGTTACTCTTTGCACGTTCGCCCAACCTTTTTATAAATTTTATACCTTCTTAGTGTTGTAAAATCAATACATACACGAGTAAACTAATCCAGACATTATTTTAATATGCTTTTGCTGCTAGTATAAAGGTAGACATAAATTATTTTTTTCGGATATTATTATTATTTTTCCCAAAACTTTACAATTTATTGTATTTCACATATCCACTCTTTACAGCATCAATTGTTGACGAAAAAGTTAAGCCTTGGAGGTATCGGATGGAGCTGCATTCGATTGTTTGTTATAAACAAAGAAACTTCACTCACGGTATGTTTATTAATTGTGAATATTTAATTTTTATTTAATAACGTTTTGCAAATTTAATAATGATAAAAACGAGCACATATTTGTTCTAATTAAATAATATAATTATTTGTCGTCATAATTTACATAATCCAATGTTTAAATTCTAAATTTGATGCAGGAATTAGCTAAAAATAACAAAACAAATAATAAAAAAAAAATATTAAATGTTTGAAAACTTTAATATATTTTATAATATGCAAATTTTGATTTTGTCAACATTTGTCAATAAACAATTTAATTCAAAAAATTGTAAATCAAATATTATGTTAAAGCTCTTTTAATAACTCAAGGAGACTGATTAAAATTATTTATCCACATGTTTGAAATTTGTATACTGATATTAGACTGTTTCAAATTATTAGGTCTGGAGATTTTTGTATTTCATTAATTATTGAATTTTTTTCTCACAATTTAATGGTTTCAGGTGATTGGGGCTCTCATTACATATTCTATTGTTTTGATTCAATTTGGGTCGTCTGAACCATTTGATACAAGCATATGTTATAACTCGGTTAATGACACAATTATTTAATCATAGATTTTGTTGTAATCTTAATTTCTATGGTTATGATGCCCGGCAGATATTTCTTGAAATATGTTTGAAATTGAATACAACAAAGTATATATTTTCTGATGTAGTTTAATAACATTTTTAACACATTAATTAAATTTTTTTAATAATTTATTTGTCAGGTAAAATTTAACCATTTTAATAGAAAATATTAATTGTTGACATTTATTTCAACTTTTCAACTTATGTTTAACAGTAAAATTTATGTGACAGAATAAAAAAAAAATAATAAAAAAAAAATAAATAAATAAAAAAAAATAATTAATAATAAAAAAATAAAAAAATAAATAAATTAATATATTAATTAATTAATTATTAAAAATAAATAAAATAAAAAACGTAAATAGACTAATTCAATCTATTCAAAAATAATATTTTTGTAATGATTTTTTAATAATTTAAATATTATTTAATATTTGAATATTACGATTTAATGAAACATTTAGATGTGTTAATGCATGTTTACAATCTAGACTAAAATTTTTATAAAATATTCTTCGCACTACTTTAAATTTTTAATATTTACTCCACAATATATGTTATTATTTATAATATCAATAATCGTTTCAAATTTTTAATAATTTGTATTTAGATGAGATTTGGTACGATGAGATTATGTAACATTCACAGTAAATATTTGCTTAACAATCTCGTGAACCCTTTTTATTTTAGATCATGAGTTCATTCTTAAAAATTTTGAAATGAATAATTCTCCCTAAAATTTGTATTTTTTGTTATTTTATTTAGAAGAATATACATATTTACCTCAACACTCGTGAACTAGAACATATGTGTTCACCAACTAAATTAGCGAATTAGATCAACCCGAAAAACAAAATACTCCTGAGTCTTCAATGAAACAAATGGATAGCGCCATAAGTCGTTTTCGATCATTCTTAAGATTCAAAAATTTGGGTGATATTTTGTTAATGTCCCGAATAATATCTTGAACAATTATTTAAGATAATTTTTAGCGAATTGAGACTATTCCTCGGTAAGTTTAATTTCACTGACTTTGGATCCTGATTTTAATCAAATCAATCGTATGCTCAAAACAATGATTGCCAAATTCAAAAAATCAAATTAGTCTAAGTCGAAAGAATATTCTGCAATAGAACAATCGGACATGATCAAATTACGTCATTATTTTTATCGGTCAACTCCAGAAAATTTTGCAATTAGAAATTATATTAAATATTATTCTATTATTTTGCTTAAGTTTTTGACTGAAACATCATCCACTGGGAAACGTTTTGTTCGTTTAATCATGAACTACTATAAAAAATGCAAAATCTTCTTAAGGCCAAAATGATTTCGATGATGCTAAGTAAGCTCGTATGTACGAAAACCCAATCATCCAAAGACGAATGCCCACTTGTTGCATGGGATATGTATTTATAATATATCAAAGAATCTCCACTGCTCTTCCCTAAGCCTTCTAAATCATCAAGAACTAATGGTTGGTATACATCAAAAATGTCCATCGATAAAAATTTGATTGACAATTTAAAGCCAAATTTGACAGAAAGCAAATGCTACACCAACCACTGCACTAGAGTAACTTTAGTTACAATACTCAAAGAACATGGCCGCGTAACTGGGTACTTCATCGGAAATTGTAAATGTGTCTAAAGTATCATAGCAGACACATATCGTTGTAATAATTTAATACAACTTTTTGTTTTCACATTTTTTACATAGAATACCTAAAACTCTGATTGTTATCACACATATATTTCTATGATTGTTAATGCACTAGAATATTTCAATATATAACAATTAAACATGTAATGTTTTCGGTACCACTTTCAATCGATAAAAACCATTAAAATCGATTAAGTAAAATAAATCGATAAAATCGCTAAAATCACACTAATCGATAAATAAAATCAAAAAAATCGATAAAATCACAAAATTAGATAAAATTAAAATAATCAATAAAAATGATAACATCTGTAAAACCAATAAAATCACAAAAAAATTATAAAATCAATAAAATCGTTAAATCACAAAATCACAATTGAAATTTTATGAGTGCGTAGCACGTGTTAAACATTGATAATATAGTTTACTTTAGTTTAGTTTTGTTTAGCATGGTTTACATAGTTTAGTTAAGTTTATTTTAGCTTAGATAAGTTTAGCTTTGTTTAGATACGTTTAAAAGTGAAAAAAATTGTTATTTGTGTAAAAGATTGAAAATCGATATTGACCATGAAAACAAACTTTTTCTAAACTCAGACGCGACTCATCTACATTTTCCTTCATATATTTTGCATTTGAGATTAAAAATCTATAAAGTTATTAGTTTGTTAGTTATTATTTATTATTTTTTTGTAAGTTTTTTAGTTTTTAATTTTTAATTTTAGTTTTCTGTAATTAGTTATTAGTTTTTAGTTAATAGTTTTTGGTTTTTAGTTTTTAGGTTTTAGGTTTT
>JAUZNC010030313.1:0-20883 GCA_034780395.1 Vannuccia rotundouncinata | reverse complement strand
ATATCAGATGGGGGCACCCCTGCCCGTTTGAGCATAATTAGGAAGTACATCCGCTTAGCTGATTTTTTAACTAAAGCATCGATGTGATCATCCCAAGAAAAAAGCATCATTGATTGTGAATCCCAAGAGTTTTGCTTTATAATTATATTATAACAATATATATCCTATATATATATTATATAGAAAATTTAATAGAAAATTGTAATATATTATAATATATAATTGAATTGAAACCTGTAGGAGAGTATAAAATCATGTTGAAAATGTGAGCAGAGTTCGTAAATGAAAATTTTCAGTAATATTGTTATATACACAATTTTGCCTGTTTTTCAAAAGCCAATCAAAATCTTTTAGTGTCTCTCAGCTTCTTCCTAGTATGAAAATTAATTTTAGAAAATCGCAATGTTTGCAATTCTTATCAGGTGAAGTAACTTTTATTTTGTCGCAAACGTTAAAATTCTAATAACAGCTAAATTCAAACTGTATTAATTTTAGAAAGTGTACTATGGCTCAGGCAAACTGATGGTTAGTTTTAAATGAAAGAATCCATGTGAAATATTATTTTGGTACTAAAAGTTACAAATAAGTGATGGATACATGGATAGACACATTTCAATCAGAACCACCATCAAAACAAACAATTGCTTCATTAGTTTCTAAGTTCAATGAACTAGGCAGTGTTGCAGATGCTTCTAGATCTGGTGCACCAAATTCGGTAAAAAAATCTAGAAAATAAGGACATTGTTGCCACAACCTTTGTGATTAGCCTTTCTAATTTCATTTTTTGTTGCACAATATATTGACTGTGACCATCCAGACTTTGTATATAGAATTTATTTTTGTCAAATCTTTCTTATCATTTAGTATTCTGATATATTTTAAATACATAATTTACTCTCTGCAGAACACTCAATTGTCAATTATAAAATCGGTATCTGCTTTCCATGTAATATGTTTCCTATAATTGCAAATTGGAATGACTTTTATTTTAGATGCACATAAAAAACATTGAATGTAATTTGAAACTGCAATCTATAATATGTATGATCTAATTTATATTTGGTGCTTGAAATTTCCTGTTAAAAAACTGAATTCAATTTATTTTAATAATTTTTGATTTGGGTAAGCCAAGGGTATACCCATATCGGTTTGATTATTATTAATTTTGAGCATAATTTTGGCTACACTTTCGAGCCATGTATATTTATTGATAATATAAATTTGAAAAAATAAAAAATCTTCTGGAAATTATGTTATCACAATAGAAATATATTTTGCTTTATGTCAAGTGCCTATATCAGGAACACTTTCTCGTGACTTTCCATTCATTTACAAATTTGTCATACTCTCCTACTCCAACCTGTTCTAACTTTTGTTTTGGACCTAACAATTTTTCTAACTGATAATACAACAATACATTTAAAAATCATAAGTAATGTGTACAATTTTTTATTACTGGATATATATAGACGTTTTTTGATTAAATTATATCAATAATCTCCATGAATAATTTGTTTTTTTATTGAGAATCATTTTCATCATTATTTTAACACTTATATTTCATATATTTTTTTATTTAAAATGTGTTTTAATCATATATAAGTTTTATTTGCATAAATAACTGTATTAATGATTTTACTTTTCAAATAGGAAATAACACTATTTAAAAAAATTATTTCTTTATATTAATTGAATAAGTCATTTAAATTCATTTCAACTCAATTTTTCATAAACTTGTTTCCTTCAATGTTATTTATGTAAATAATATTTTTCACTCATAGATATTGGATGATAATGTAAACATGATACACCAGCTTATGGAGTTCCAACAAAAAGGACTAAATCATGAGGCAGCTAATTTGCAGCAAATTCTTCATAGAAATCTTATTTATCTTGCAACTATTGCTGATCAAACTACAAACACTGGGAGCTCTGGACAAGGTAAATTTAAATTCATATTATTTGAGACTTGAACAATTAGATGATATTTTATGTTATTTGACATTTCAGGAAGTGGTTCTCAGCCCTCTATTGGTGGTCCATCAATGTCAAATCAATTTCCTCCTATTTCAGGACCACAGCATGCTGTTACACAAGTAATTAACGAATTTGTATTATATTATTATGCAATTACATTTAAGTAAAATATTTCAAAATTAAAATTGAATTGGACTTTTTCTATAATGGGTGATTATTTTGCCATTATCATCGTTTTTTATTTCATGCTACAATTTGTTTGTCTATTTCGATGTGGTTGAATATATTTCTAAATTTAAAAAATATAAAATAGCATTATACGTATAAGTACTCTTTGCTATTATTGATAGAAATACATTTGTTATTTGCAAATTCTCAATTCTAAAACAATGTTGAGTGCCAAATAGTTTAAGAATTTACAATTCGTTTATTTTAAACGTTGATAATTATATTATAAGATGTAAGCAAAAACAATAGGTACCTTATATGCACTATATTTATATAATTTATGTAATTAATTGTTCCACATACAAATATATAGAATAAGTACTATAATACAGTAAGAGATTGGTACTAAAGTCTCGGACGAATCATATTGCGTTATACTAAGCAGGTGTTCCTGCCAACAATTATCCAAACCGATAGTTGGTTGTCCATGACAAACACGGCATAGACACCTACTTCTGACTTCTATATGATCGCACAAAACATATTCTGCATCGTCTTCGTGGTCTCAGATTAGCGGGAGTGGCTGGGATTAGCTAAGGCGTGTAATATCCTCCGAGAGGAATGACAGCAACAACGACGAGGAAGGAACTAAGAAAAGAGAAAGATGGATCCGGAAAGTGAAGAGATCCAATAACTATGGTAGAATGTGGCAACTGCTGAAAAGACTAATGGTGACAAGGATACCATCATCGAGCACAAAAAGGTTACACAACCAGAAGAAGCAATGTCAGAATACGCAAGAGTAAGTAATCTGAGAATTGCCAGGAAAGACCAGAAGATCAAAAAACTTACCAGGAATGTCTATAAGAAGTAAAACCAGAAGTAGACGAAGACAAAGAGATACCAGAAGAGGAACTGAGAACAGCAATTCATGAAATTGACGAAACCAAAGCAACCTGACTATATACACCCTCGACTTATTGGATTTATTTATTAGTTCGTCACGAATCATAGCGATTTGGGTTTTAGCAATAACTCCACCTTCCAGAATGAATGGACAGATGGTTTACCCTAATGATAAAATATTGAAACAACTTTCTTAATTTATATATTTATATATAAACTTTTGCAAACAACTCTATCTTCCCATAACTACCAAGCATATCATTAAGAACTTTATAGTCTCACGTATTTAATTTTTATTGATCGTTTTAAAATACGGCTGAATAAAACCCTACATTATTAATCCAAATAACACTCAATTTCATTATTGTCTTCAATGTAAGCTACTGATTTTTCTATAATTTGTTATCAGAATCCAGGAAACTTTCCCTCAATCCGACCTACTGGACAATTTCAGGGTCCTGTTCAGCCTGGTTTTCAACAGCGCCCACAAGGTCAAATGCAACAAATGTCTACACCAAATGCACCCCCTCATCCACATTTGAGTCCTTCACATGTACCGATGGGTAAGTATCTTTGCTTTACAGTTACCTCCATCCTTCTTTTGTAAAACTACAAAAGACTTCCTATTAGATGAATTTATGTTTTTTATCAAATAGGGATTACATTTTACTTATTTATATGGAATTATCTTGATATATCAAACTGTTAAAATGACGTAATTTTGTATTATTACCCAAGGATTATATTGTTTTTTTAAATATAATTAATATTTACAACTTTGATTAAGTTCTCAAAATATTGTACTATGTCTCCCTTTTTTATATATTCCATCAAAATTCCACCTGCCAATAATCCTGCAAATTCAGCTTTTGTATTCCTAATTTTCATGTCCGTGAGATATATTGTAATGTATTTTAGAAAACGCAAATGATAGCAATTACTTTCTGATCTTAATTATCGCGGTTAACTCTATCAGTTGCGTGTATAGTTTTATTTATTTATTTAGTTTAATTTTTTACTTTTCTTATTCAGGACCTTCAAACACATTTTCATCGGCTATGTCAACTGCCCCAACCCAGACACCACATTTGGTCAACACATCTTCTTATCCAAGTTCGTCTGTACCGTCAACAACTGTCTCTCAGACATCACCAATTGGGGGACCACAATTCTCTCAATCGGGACCTTCCCAAGGCTTTCATGCACAGCCACCGATGTATACTAACAATGTTTATGTTCCTCCAAACTCCAACTCCGCGTATTCATCGTATTCAGGCAATATGAATACATCATCTAATACACTAGAGCAAGGACAGTCTGTTCAATCTATTGATTCTGCTCCAATTCAGAGTGCTTCACAATTGAGTAATCCACCTCCTACCTCCCATCAAAACCAAGGACAATTAGGAATGCAACCAATATCGAGTCAAGCAAGTCAGGCACAGATGAGTCAGCAATCAGGATCAACTCAAACTACTGTTTCTTCAAGTCAGATTTTAAGCAACGTTCGTCCAAATCAGTCACAGAGTCCGGCCGTTTCTCAAGCAAGTAATGTTCAGGTGCCTGTATCTCAATCGAATATAAATCCAAATACTTCACAACAAGGTGGTCAGATTTCTCAAACAAATCCTCAACCAATTCAGGGTAATCAGTCTCCACAGCAAAGTCACTTAAGTCAAATAAACGTTAGTTCACACCAAGGACAAATGGGTTCTGAAGGCAATGTACAAATCCCTTATAATCAAAGTCAAGGACAAAATCCAATGCGTACACAACCGAGTCAAGTAAATCCTCAACATATGTATCCTCCATCAAGTCAATATACAGGTCATGGACGAATGGGTTCCCATCCAGAAACTCATACTACACAAACTCAAGATTTGTCACAATTTGGTCATGGTCACACTCAATCTACTGCATATCAAAGTCATAGTCATATGGGTTCTCAATCATCTCAAGGACAAATGTTTTCACATCCAGGACAAGGTCAGATGAGTGTCCCACAAATGTATGGCCAATCAGGCCATGGTCAAATGTATCCGCATCATGGGCAATCAAATCAAATGTATATGGGACCACAACCTGGGCAAGGCCAAATGGGTCAGCAACCAGGTCACGGCCCAATGGGTCCACAACAACCAGGTCAAGGCCCAATGGGTCCACAACAACCAGGTCAGGGCCCAATGGGTCCACAGCAACTAGGTCAAGGCCCAATGGGTCCACAACAACCAGGTCAGGGTCCAATGGGTCCACAACTAGGTCAAGGCCCAATGGGTCCACAGCAACCAGGACAGGGTCCAATGGGTCCACAACTAGGTCAAGGCCCAATGGGTCCACAGCAACCAGGTCAGGGTCCAATGGGACCACAACAAGGCCCAATGGGTCCACAACCAGGTCAAGGTCAAATTGGTCCTCAGACAAGTCAAGGTCATATGGTTCCACAGCCTACTCAATTGGGTCCCCATTCAGGTCAAGGTCAAATAGGCTCCCAGCCAGGTCAAGGTATTATGGGTTCACAACAGGGACACATTGGAATGAGCTCTCAGGTACAATCAAGTCAGCCATCTGGACAAGTGCAAATGGGACAATCTTCAACTACTCAATCAATGCAAACACCATCTACAGGACCTACTCCTCATTAAAATAATTAGTTTTTTTATATCAATCAGTATTTTATTGATAATTATTAAATGATTGTTAGTTAACTTTGGGTTAAGATATATCTATATATCTAATTTATGTTCTTAACTAATGTTAATAATGTTGTTGTATTCCTTTTCATAATATGGTATTTATTGTTGTCTTTAACATTGTACTAGTATGAAACACTTGTTCGATGTCCTTGTTAGTTACCTTTATGTAAAATTATGAAAATTTTATACTTATGTATATTATAAATAGGGTCCATACAGGTCTTATAAGTTATGGTTTGTGTTTTATGCAAAAGTTATAATATTTTTTTAATGTAAATGTCATTTAAAAATTTTAACCTTTTGCAGGATTTATATAATGATAAAAGGTTATAGAATATTTTCCAAATCTCACTTGAAAAATTTTGTTCCAAATATTCTGAATGAACCATGACAAAATTTGGTTACAGACGATGTTGTAATTTTTTAACTTTGGAGATTTGATATCATTAAATTAAACCTACAGATTTCAAGACTTCATGAAATGTCCGATAATTTTTTATGCATATTGTCAAATTATTTAAAGACAAAATAATTATTTATAATTTTATGTAGTAACAGCAGTGTTGCCACTAGTCCGGAATTTTGTCTAGATAATGCGATTGTATACTACTATTGTAGTATATATTATGATGTGCATTACTCATTTGTGAAATTATGAAATAAATGTATTCTTCCAATCCTTAAAATTATTTTCAAATACTTTAAAATGTTATGAAATTGACTGATAAAAATTTTAATTCCAAGCCGAATATAGATTGCATTTTATATATAAATTATCGGAAATATTTTATTTCTTAACAAAATCCATGCAGTTGATAAATAAGAGCAATATAAAATTTTCACTTTTATCAAATTATGCGACTGATTAAGAGAATTGTTATTTCTATAATCTCTAAAACTTGATTTCTGTTAATGAATTGTATAATTACAGTAATATATATTATTTAGTTGATTGCTCCGAATTAAGTTAAAATAAATCTCTATATTTTTGCCTATAAAAGATATATATTAAAACTCCGACACTTCGTTTTTTGATTGTTACTACTTTGCTTGGGGTCTGCAGTTATTTAGTTGTGCCCCTAGAATGTATTGCGTACAAGGTTATGGATTTTCAAGACTTAAAAACTAATCACTTAAGTTTCCATATTAGTCATTAGGTGAGGAGAAAAGAGGATTTTTTAATAACATTTGTTTGGCATTAAATTTCCATAGCTTCATTATATAAAGCTAATGATTCTGTTGTTTGTATGTGCATGTCTGCATATAATGAGAAGAGTCTTATCAAAGTACACATTCGATTAATATGTCGTACATCAATGAAAGATTTCGAAACTGCAAGAAAGGTATTGCGTCTTTAAAAAATCATCAATTGTCGGCATGGGCCATATAGAGCCGCTTTTCAGACTGATAATGAAACGAAAAATTATTTGAAAATCTTAATTAAGTTACTATGGGCTAGCAATTTACGGGAAAGTTGAAGATGTTGTAGATTGTAATATTCATATTTGTTTTGCATAATATCCATTGTGGATATAAGTACATTTATTAAATTGATTATTTTAAAATATAATATTTATCATTTTCTCTTTAGTAGATTTTTCCAAAAGTGGCTTTTCAATGTGCCACCCACAGTTTTTTTTTTTACCTTCTCGAGGCTCCTGCATTGTATAATTATTTTTTGATGTTTGAAACGAAATGGTTCGATTCCAATTTCCACTTCGGATAATATATATAAATAATGTATATAGACTTTATCAAATTATATATGATGATTTAGTTTATCAATGATAGTGACATATGTGATTAAGCAAAAAATTTGTAATACGTTTTTATATATCATAAATAAATCTTTTACTGAATATTTATTTACTATTTTGTATTTACTTTTGAATTTTGGTAAAATCGAATATTTTTATTCACCGTTAACTTAATAATGTCGAAAGTATTTACTCTTGAAGAAGTGAAAAAACATAATTCGGAAGAATCTTGCTGGATTGTAATTAACGATCATGTCTATGATGTGACAAAATTTGCAAATGAGGTAAAAAATGTTTTGCTAAATGTTAAATTAATCTAGTCAATTTTATATGATATTTATATTATAGGTTTTTCAGAGACCCTATAAATTAAAAATTACTATAAATTAAAAAATGTATGCAATTTCAATCAAAATTAACAAAATGTATTATGTGTTCCAATATTATATGTACTTAATACATAATGAATAATATTGGGGTTGCCACAACCAGGAAAGGTCTAATTAGATTTATAAATCTAAAATCTCTGCTGGGAATAGTCATTAAAAATAGCTTCAATAGTAAAATTTAGGAAAACCCTTATAAATGAAAGGTTACTAAGTGATTTTTTTGACCTGCAGATAATTTTTGTTTAAGCAAAAAGTAAACATCATATGTTTTTATCATATTGAAAACAATATTAATGTGCATTTTGGAAATGCTTATAAAGTCTCCACCCGATATCTTACCTCTTTATTTTTGGACAAAACCACTTTGAAAATTTTTAAAAACAAGGGCATGGGAAACTTCCAGAAAATTGAGGATTTCTGTTTTTTTTAAAGTCTTTGGAGAGACTCCTGGTAGAAACATATATAACCAATAAAAAATTATAAAGGTAAGTGGGGATAAAAACTATATTTTGTATGTAAATACTTTGTCATATAAGTTCGTATTGATTCAATGTTATTAGATATACAGTCTTTTTATTGTTCATTTTTATTTAAATTAAATATTAATATTTTTTATTCCAATTATTTGTTCAAAAAGTTATTTCCCTATAAAGGCACCTCTTCCTATGAAACCTCCCTCTGCAATATTATCTCTCTACAAGAGCCCCTTTAGTTTTAAAGTTTCTCTCTATGAAGTTATCTCCCTACAATGGCCCATCTTGTTATGAAGCCTCTCTTTATTATTTTATCTCAATATTTAGACTCTTCAGATAAACAGGCCTTAGTCTTCAATCTTTTTTATAAAAAAAACTGTATACAGATTCTTATACAGATAATTGCCTCTTATGAAGAAGTTGAAAGATATCTTGCTGGTCAAATTTCTCCTACTGAACATGATTAATATGACCTTAAAGTTCAGCAATGCCTGGTTACAATTTATCTGCCTGTCATTACAAAATATATATGACTTAATCATTGGTGGGCAGGAGGTAACTTGCCATGGTCTGATAGAGAAAGTTTCTTCAACTCCATGGGGGATATTCTTGAATTTGAAATCATTGCAGATGAAATTTCAGGCTTTTTTCAGACTAAAGGTCATTTATCTAATTCATCTAAAAATCATATAAAAATTGAAAATATTATAAGATATATCTAAATATCTATTTATATGTATTTTATGTAATGATGCTTCAAATTTTTTTAGTGCTTTTCATGGATATATGGGCTACACTGACCACATAGCCATTACACCCCTACTGTCTTCTTGTTCCAAAACATATTTCAGGCTGTTTTCCAGAAGTCTAATCCCATACCTGAAAATGTACACCTTTAATGCCCTACATATTGTTAAATACACACTGCAATCTTGTAACAACTGCATTTGACTTCTTTTCAACTAAACCAGATAAAAAGTTATTGGCAAATAGGCAAACTGTTGCATGTCTGTATAAATGTGTAAATTTGTAAAAGTCAAGAGAAGAGAGCCACAAATGAATCATCAAGAAGAAATTTCAAATTATATTGACACAATTAAGGTATAAACAATCTGCTAAATGTGATTCTCATAAAGCTGCAAAATTTGCAAGAACAAAATTATTGGATTGGCAAAAAAAATTACCAGAGAGAAGGCATTGAATAACATCATTTTAAAGATTGTGTTGAATCACTAAAAAAACTATCCCTTGTACATCACATATGTATACCTACTGTTTTTATTTTTTCTGACCCAATATTTGTTCAATATAATTTCTACTGTATAATCTATTTACTATCTATATTAATGAAACTGTAGATAAGCTAAGCACATTCAAAAAACACTTTTTGCATATATTTCAATCAAATCCAGTGTTGGAAAATTAAAATTTATATAGTTTTGATTTTAATACTTAAGTAATGGTCCCTTAACCCAAGCAACTAATATTTGTTTTATACAAACCTCATCATTGTATTGTATCAATATATATGTAACAAAAGTTGAAATATATATAAGTATATAAATAAATATATATGTTCTTTATATTACATGTTTAAGTACTATCATTTACACCTCTGTGGATCTTATCATATGTTAAGGATCATTTTATATTTATTTCAATAATATACTATTAACTTCTGGTAGAAAAAAATTGTAAAACTTGAATTTTTAATCTTTTAATGTTTTTATATATGAGTATCCACCCAAGTACATGATATGATAAAACCATGTATTATCATATACATGCAATTTTTTATTAGTCTGGGGCAATGTTTTTTTTTAATTTGACAGTGGTAACCTGCAGGTGGTTCCAGTTTTTTTATGATTAGCTGTTCCCATGACTAAACCAACTGCTTCATGTTTTTTCCTAGATTGGTTTACCTACTATGCTTCAATATCAATTGATGACCCAAACATTAATTGGAAGTTTTTTCAGAATATGCTCAATATAAAACAGATTCACCTATGATCCCATCAACATCATTAAAACACTGCTGACAAGGTATAAATGATTTTATCAGATATTTCAAAGATTAACTGCAGTGCATTATTCCTTAATAAAAGCAAAACATATATTGGATTCATCACAGCCAAATCCAAGAAGATGCTAGAATTTAAGTTGGAATTTTGAGCTTTTGTTGTCAATATTTTAGTGTAATTAATTATAAACTTGCCAATTTCCGATTCCCTTGTTCCAAAAAGTCATACTTCTTCTAGAAACCAAACATCAAATTCAAGAATGATTATGCCAAAAAATTATACTTGCCAAATTACAATTGGAGCAATCTATAATAAATGACACTTTGTTTGACCAAACAAAAGAATGGATTAATGTCTTTTGGCACTCTTGTCTCACTGTGGCCAATTGTGATTTCTAATAATTAAGATTTCTGTGCATTCAGTTTCCTGGATAATCTATGGTTAAAGGGGGATTCTCAACAAATAAATAAATATTATCAAAAAATATCTTCCAATCGAAGCAGACTGTATTATTGTAACAGTGGAAAAGTTTTTTCTGTTTTTTTCTTCTGATCCTTTTTATTTAATAGTTATTAAATTAGGTATTAAAAATGCAGGGAAAATAGTTTTACTATAAGTGTTTCAACCCTGTACTATGTTTTTCTTATAATTATATATTTTGCATAGTATTTACCAGCAATGTATAATTAGGGATTTAATATATAAAAAATAGGAAAAGCGTAATATATTTAGGATAAATAAGACATGGAATGCAGGGTGGAGTATTTATTCCATTCACAAATATTGTTATTCTGATGAGGTTTAGGCTTACAGCCTGCTACAGAGCCTAAAAATCCTAAATTTTAAAATAATATTAAGAGAAAAACAATAGTATAAATGTAAAACACTTTATAATGCAACTTTACAAAAAGTGATCATATATTAATTTCAAACAATAAGTTAATAAAAGGGTTCTTAAGCACTTTTAAAACAAAATTATAGATGCTTCAAAAATGGTTTCAAACTCCTCAATATGATTAGTAGAGTAGAGTTTGTGTTATGAAAATGTTGATTTTCTCCATATGTATATATTATTGTCCTCATAACATTGCCAAATAATATTCTCTTTTGAGTTAAGTTTTCCTGGATGGAGTCATTTAAAGAGGTAAACACACACAATTTATGTACATAATATAGATTTACACAATTTTAGCAACATCATAATTGGGTTATGCAAAAATATAAAGTCTAAGGGAATCCTAAAAATTATAAGTGGTTTTTCTGCACATTTGTATTTTCTATGTCAGATGGGAACAATTTTCTAACTTGTTTTCAAAATTACATAATAATTAATGAGTCTGCAAATATTCAAATTATAAGTTTTATCAGTTTTAAATATATAGTACGTTATTGGTTATTTGGAATAGTACTTTACAAATACTTCGAGATGAGGCACAGAATTAGATCAAATGTTTTGTAATGTTTACAAGAGTTCATTAAATTTTTGTGAACATTTAGCATCATCAGTTGGTTCAATCTTGATTGATTCATTTCTTCCACTTTCCTCATTTGTAGCCGGTATAACTAATATTAATTTAAACACATTAATCACTTCACATATCAGAGCCAAAACTGCACACATGTATCAATGTGTTTGTGAATGTTCATTGGAATGTTTATTGCAAACCAGCTGAAGGCAAAGTTTGGATCTATTTAAATCACTATCATAGAAAACTTTGATGAGATCAAATATGTCTGAAAAATTAGTTGTTGTTAAAATTAATTACATGATGTACACGGTTTGATCAAACAAGTTCTTATTGTACCAATAATTGTGTCCTGTCTTTCAAATTAAATTAGTTGATAATGGCCTTCAGCACTTCAGTGAAAACAGAAGGTTCTCTACCAAATTCGAATCTCTTAGGAGTCCTATTTTCCCTTGGTAAGGTAGTTTCACTGACATCAAGTTTAAGTCTAGTTTGTAGAGACTTTTCACAAAATAAATTAAAAAATGTGTCTTCTTGAATAGATGATACAGTTTTAGTTGTCAATTCAGTGATAAACTGACCTTCACTTGCCTACTATCCATCCTTTGAAGAGTTTACTTGAGATTGTCACTATGCAAAAGTATTAGCTTTTCCAAAGAACACCAAAGAGAGAAAGAAATGTTTTCAAATACAATTTGAAATACAACTCCCTGAATTCTTGCTTTCATGTGTGTGTTTTCTTATATATATTCCAAAGATTCATTGCAACACTGCTGTAATGCACCAAAGTTATTGACAATTGACAACAATCACTGAAAACAAACAGTCCATTGAGAATGAGATGTAACACACAAATCCATGGTCAGTAAATTATATAAAAAATTAAGATTTGTTTAGGTGATTTCGCAGGTTGTGTCTAGACTTGGTTTTGATTTGCTTCTGAACATGCCAAATTCTGCCTATGACCATAGCAATGCATGAACAATGCTTTATTCTCTTACTTTTTAATTTGGGTAGCTACTCCTTTCTTTGATCCAGCCATTATGCTAGCTCTGTCATAGCATTGTCCTCTTACTTTTTATATGGACAAATTCAGGCATAGAAACTTATTTTTATCTATAATTCGATGCTTCAGTATTATTTTAACATACAAACCAACACTATCCTAATTAACACAAAACGACTATTTCTTTGTTCGATGAGTCAGATGTTTTGTCCTTAATAATTATGTAAAATTCAGTTAATTGAAGTTAGAGGGTATTTTTCTTAAAACATTCAGCCACCGCTGCCCACCCTGTTCCATTGCCCAACGATGCAGCACATATAGGTATTAAACATTATAAGTACACATTGTTAAAGAGACATTTAGTGTAAAATATTATCAATTGCAGAAATATCACCACAAAATATTTTTCGCCCTGTTCAATAATTCTGAACATTTATTAAAATTAAGATTTATTTTATATTTTCAGTATAACTAAATCATATGACAATTATTGTTCATTTCTAAAATTAATTATAAGATTCGCCATGCTTACTTTAAAATTTTGGACTAATTAGTGTGTTAATTTTGCGATATGACAATACTATTCCTACATCTAAAAAATTAATTCAAACAGTCTCTCAACGGTTACAAGAGTTCAACAAGAAATTCTCACATTCATATTGGTCAGGTTAACCACGCATGAAATCATTTTGTTGAATAATTTGTAATTCCAGCACCCAGGAGGAGAAGAAGTTCTATTTGAACAAGCCGGAGGTCATGCTACGGATGCTTTTGAAGATGTTGGTCATTCTACAGATGCTAGAACTATGATGGCCGAATACTGTATCGGAAAACTCACTGAGGTAAGTGTGGTCACATGATATATTTAATGTAGTTTACGCAGGTTTGTAATTAATTATTTAATGAGATCCTTATTAAAATATTCATTAATTAATTAACCTATTCTCTTATATTTAATTTTTATTTTATATGACATTTTAGCTTTAAGATCTTTAACAATCTTGAGACTATATTTTTATAATTATTAAACAGATTTATCGTTTTTATCTAGTTTCTGTCAAATTTAAGTATCCTTCCAATAATCACTCGTCCACGTATCGTATAAAGAAGAGTTGTGAATAAATAAATATTATATCATTGTAATAATTACTTTTAACATGAACAATTTTAATCGTACGAATTTCATAAAGATGTTAATTTCAGAAAAATTATTACGCTTCGATGTAGGTACTAGTTTATAAAAGCCTACGTGACTAGAATACCGAAAAGAAGTCACAAAGAAGATGTGTCTACGTTTGATTTTAAGGTTTCTTTGTTATAAATAATTAGTCAGTGGTTTAGACATCCGTGTTGCAATTCAAGTGTATATTGATTTTATAATAGGTACAAACTGTTCTTCGGTAACATTGCATATAGATATTAATGAATTCTTTTAATAAATTCTATTTCATATATTCCTAAAAGATTTGCAACAGTTTAATTGATATGGCATTGATAATGTGTTAAATTATAAACTGCTTTTGGTAGGCTAACGTGCCTATTTATTTCTACAATGAAATCACACTATCTCAACTGTGTATGTTTTAAGTGTATTCCAAATATTTGATGTATAGCTTTATTTTTCATTATCCAACATTTATTCTAAAAGTTTTAATTGGACAATTAAGGATAAACTGAAATAACATTTTATATTGACCGAGTATTATAGTCTTCTGGTAGTTATCGATCAATATTATATTTCAATCTGAGTTCTTAAATGTTGAAACTAAATTACACTCTTATATATTTGACGTACAGTCAACACCATCATGTCTGTTAAGTAGGGGTTGTTGCTGACATATTTATATTAAGGTTGTGTCTCGTATGTGACTTTTAAGGGTAAATTTGATTTATAAGAGTAGAGAAATTGTACTTTGACCCGACATTCACTTTGGCATGCATCAGTTTTGATAAATATTGTTAAAAAATTGCTTAACATTTCAAATTAGTTTATATTATAGAAATACCGATGCGGTTCAAATAAAATTAAAAACGGTATAAAATTACTCTTCTAAATCTAAACTCAGGGGGTGTTCTAAATGCATTTTACGAGATAAAATTAAATTATATTTTTGAACAAACTTAATAATGGAGAACATATTCTAAGATCCATTCTAAGTCACCAAATCGAAAAATTCTCGCGATCACGCTGCTTGCATAGCAAATGAATGAGGTACAGGATATTGAACCTTTTGTTCAAATTCCTTGCTCCGACCCTGAAACTATGTCAATAAAATATTTGTTTAAGAAATTAAAGATTACGAGTCTTTTAGTTGTTTTCTTTTGAAAGGTTGCAGCAGCAGATAACACTCATAATTCTCTCTATTTTTGTTTCATATATTAAAAAAGACCTAGATGTGTTTTAAAGGTGTAATATTATTCGGAGAGTGACTAATTAGCCAAAGCATGTACAATTTTTAATACGAAAGGGTTTCAAAATATCATAGAAGTGCAAACTAAGTAAATGAAAAAAATTGGAAAGGGGGTCTTTCAAAATGAAATGAAACCTTCAGTTATTAACTTGACTATTTGTTCTATTTGTAAAATATTTCATCTTATTAATTATACTATTAAAACAATTTTTTGTTTAAGTTATTAAACCTTTACCTTTTGTCATATATATATTTTTTTAGAAAGATTGTGTCAATTCGACATTCTCATCAACTTCTCCTAAAAATGTCACACCTGGTTCCGAGTAAGTTTTAACTAACTTTTGTTTCGCAATTTCATTCTTATAGTGTTGGCCAGACAGTAACATGAGTTAAACACTATTTTATAATATTCTATGGTGGTCCAATAATCACGCCATCTGATAAGTATTTACATTGATTATCGAAATTTAAATTGATGGATGTTATTCTAAATCCAGATTTTCAAAATTAACTGATCTTTGTGAATTAAGTGTCCTCCTCTTATAGCACATGCTAAGATTTCATAACTGTGAAAATTATTAAAAATCAGTTCAACCTTTCTTCCTATAAATAGTGGATTGTTTTAATTTTTAGCAATTTAATGAATATACTATTTTGTGACCGTTCTACATGACTTTTTACTCTCCTACGTTTATGATCCAAAGATTTCGTGTTAACTGAAGCAATTAGAGATTTTTTAAATAATATTTTCCTGATAAAATTTTTTTTAAATTTACAAGTAACATTGTACTTTTTTTCAGTTCTTCATTTTCCGGTTATTTGATTCCATTCAGCATTGTGTTCATCGCTGCCGTGACCTACTACCTATTGGCATATAAGAATTGAGGAGTTTCCTGTCTACATTATTCCTTTTATGCTGTTTCTTGTAGTTATTTTAATTTTCTAAAATTGTTGAAATTTATACGGGATATCTATATTTGACTGTATATTTGTCTGTATATTTCACTATAATCCTAAATATTATATCTTTTCATAAATAAGAATTATGTTTTTCTTTATATATTGTATTTTTTGGGTCACAATTTGTTTGATATTCATTTGAATTTATATCGGAAAGGGGATAATATTTCGTGAAAGAAGGAATATGTTTTAACCCTATCTTACCCGCAGTGTCTTATTTCTTATGGAATTTTTAAAATGTAAAACCCACAGACCTGGTGTTCTCTGTCTTTTCCCAATATTATGTTTTGCAATTTTTAAGACCATTTGAAAAAAATTATTTTTATTCATGATATTGAAATATATATAAACAACGAATTATGTGTATGTGTAAAATAAAAGTCTGTTAGATAGGCACACATTATATACAATTCTGGCACTTTCCCTGCATGTGTACCATACACAAAGCCCTCTGGCACACTTGGCACAACTACAATATAAGCTAGTTTATAGTATTGCGCCTGAATTATCACTTTTGCTATTCAAAGTATGTATTGTATTTTGGGTGCATCCTCGCTTGTCTGTCATCAAACCATGATAACTACATTACTATTAGTATGCATACACATTTTATATAACCTCTTTTACCTACATACCAAATTTCAAGGTGATAGTTAAACTGTGGGATGAAATATAGGGCACGGGCCGATTTGCCCCCCCCCCCTCCCCGGTTTTTGAGTGCGTCTTTTAGCCCAGGTATGATAGGGTTAAAGAAAGAATAAAACGCCTAATGAGTTATTTAGTTTAATAAAAATAATAAGTAAGAAATAAGAAAATATTTTTTTCTTATTTCTCATTTTTATTCATACTACTTCATGAAAGGTTTAGTTGTTAGTTTATAAGATGTCTGATCATTTTATTGGCTTTCTTTACGAGCTACTTGTTTTTATCCTCTACCGGCGATATGCAAAAATTCAGATTTTTGATAATTTTCGGAATTCTCAGTTGACGGAAAACATTAAATTCAGTTTAATTGAAATGTATATATATAAAATATATTCCAACGAACATAATATTAGATTATTTTAAACATGGTCCAATTATGATATACTATTATGATATTTACTATTAATTGAAAACTATTATAGAACGAAAAATCATAACTAAACGGAAATTAAGAAAAAAAAACATTCTGAAATGTAATATGAGAAACAAAATAAATATAGAAAGGGATTTTTATATTCTGGAATCGTTAGGTTTGTTGATTTATTGTCAGCAGGATTGACTATATAGTTGGATATTCGAAGCAAACAGTGAGCACAATTTGAGGTGTGCAAAAAAAATCTAATTATATACAGGCATTATACTAACAAACCACAATAAAATTTCCGGTAAATAACAATCTCCGGTGTCGTATGGCTACGCGGGGGAGCTTAGCTTATAAAAATACACACCATGATTGATTTTCTAAGGTTTTATAATCCAGAATGCTTTTAAAGGCAACTAAATAATTATTTTTTGAGATTATATAATATAGAATGCAAATTATAGAATTCTAAAAATATTTATTTAATCATTTATAATCCCCAAAAATTTCCGGACATTTAGGAAGCCTGAATATTGCATTTGTGGAAGTAATGATTATTGCAGCCAAAGCAGTTATACTACTACTGTATAATTGTCAAAATTGTAGGTACCTATATAAAAATGCTATATTATTATATAACAAAATTAATGTAAAATACTATAAGATAAAATAAAATTACTCTGAGTAAAATAAGACATTTTTACATTTTACTTTATTGTATTTTACTTGATATACTTTTATGGTGTGTTTCTTTGATACACTCCGCCATTTTAAAATAATCCTTTGGATTTCTGTATGTGGATTTCTTTTACTTGTATACTTTTATGGTGTGCTTCTCTGATACACTCTGCCATTTTAGAATAATCCTTTGGATTTCTGTATGTGGATTTCTGCCATAAATATATATAAATTATAGAAGTTTTAACACATTATGCACATTATAATATATAAAATAGTCAGAATTACACTATTTCATTTATTTTATTTACGTACCTACTCTATGCTATTTACTTTTTTTATACTGTTTACACTATAGTCATTTACTTCAAGCAGAAAATATAAAAATCAATATGTTATATTAATATATATGATAAAGACATTGAATACTTGCGAAAATTTCTTATATATATTCGAACATTTTAGGTGCATAAAATATCAGCTAATCAGAGTCTATTGATACTAAAAATAGAATCACGTGCTGGGTGAGTTATAATTTTTTCTAATATATCAAACCTTGATCGCCCCTTCGCTAAAAGGTGGAAATTCGAAAATTTTGGAATACTGATAATCCATTACTAGGATGATCCATTTGTTCGGATGATCACAAGTTTATATTATATAATACAGTTTTATAAATATTTCTAATTAATCAATGTTAAAAAATATAGTGTATTACACACCAATTTAATATAATACTATTTAAAATATTAAAATAAATTATTATATACATTTATAATTTCATTAAATGATGTAGGGATCATGAGAGGACCCCTATAACTTTAAGTAAGATTTTTAAAATTTACAGGAGAGCAAAAAATGAACAAATGATTCAATTTTAAGCTTTGAAAATAAATAATTTTGGTTTATTTCGAATGTTCTGCTACTCTCTCTGTAAAATATGAAGTTTGAATTCGACTTAGAAGTTGGTGAATATATTTCATTTGAAATTGACTTGTCAATGTAATTAAAATAATTTTTTTTGACTTTAAAGTGATCTCTTGTATTTTTTTTACTGTAGTAAACTATGAAATTTTAAATTGTTATCATGAATTTTTTAAAGAGACATATCGACCTAAATCTTTTTTTATTATGCTGCAAACATATAAATAAATTAATAACTCATTCCCAAAAAATACCTTAAGGTAAGTGTTTTCTGGTCCTTGCGCCAAATATTTTAAAAACTTGTGATATTTTGATCAAATGGATCATCCAAGACGTATCAAAAATTTTGTGGATTTCGGTTGTTATAGTTGAATTTTTTCTGCTTTTAAAATAAATTCGTTTATATTTTATACAAAATATGTTATTGATCAACATTTCATAAAAATATTGGACAAAAATGTGGAATTTAAAGAAACCCTAATTATTATAAAAAGTAGATTATATTTTACAGTAGTTAAAATATGGACAATATTTTCATAAAATTACTCCACAAAACGTTTTCATTATTTTTGTTTAAATTTTTAAATAATCAGTTTCTATGTTGACTTTGTCAGAGTTATTGGAGAAATTTTAATCTAATAGTCCAAATGTCGACTGATCAATTAGGCAATGAAATCGGGTAATTATGCTACTTTATTTATTATTTTAAGCATTGACATTTAAAGGTATATTTATTAGTGTTGTCCTGTAATGTGACAGTTTTAGTTTATACCAAAAATTGATGTCTTGGAATTTCAAAAATTAATTCCAGCAAATAAAATATCTTGAAATTTAAATATTTTATTTAATAGTCTTGGAATTAATTCAAATTATTTAAAAATCTTGTATTTAAACTATAGAGTATATTCTATAATTTTTAGTTTAGCATTTAGGGCCATGTCAGCAGGAAATTGTGTCATAATGAATGCGGTCCTTGTTGGATGGATCCCATTTTTTTAATATCAGATGCATCTGATGAATTGCATTCCTTTTTGATAAAGCTACCCAATCCATCTAATAAATCACATTTTTGATTAAAGAATGCAAATCATTGGCAGTCTGACAGGCTGCTTTCTTCAAACATTTTCCCACACAAATACTGAATATTTATAATATTAACAATATTTACTAACTATTAATATTAAAAAATTGACATACAAAAATGGTGTCTTTAATAATTGAAATGTGGGCACCATTAGTAAATTTTTATTATATTTTTAATGCTATTATTATTATTTATTTCATTAAACACACACAATACAGTTACATTCCTTTAGCGTTAATAATTATATTATAATATTTATAATAATAATGAATAAACATAAAAAATCATATGTACTATTGATTTAATATTATTTAAATGTTTTAGAAAAAAGCACATAACATATTATATAGATACATACTAACAGTTAAATGTTTCATAATAATTATGCACATACTTTACATGTATTACATTATTGACTTTAAATCAAGCAAAAACTATTAATTAAATTAACTATATGTGAATAAAAAAATATAATATTTATTAATTAATTTATTTATACACCATTCTGTACATTGTACATTCATAGTATGAACACAAAAATTATAACATAAAATATACAAACAGAGTGCAGAAACGAAAAACAGTAGAAAACACACTTACAAAAAATAAAACAAAGATACCCAGATATTAAAAGAAAAGAAAAATTCTACAGAAAAACAACAGAGATTCAACATATGCATATACAAGAGATAAAAAATAATAAACCTACTCAGGGAACAAGTGCGTTTTTAATGATTTTTTAAATAAATTATAATCACTGATACATCTTAAAGATGCAGGAAGGGCATTCCAATACAAAGGTGCCACATACGAAAAGGCACCACACAAAAAATGCTTAATGATTGGCAGAGAAAGTGACATTGTGGAAACCGATCTCAGGTCATGTGTAGATGAGGCAGATGCA
>JAUZNC010030302.1:0-13196 GCA_034780395.1 Vannuccia rotundouncinata | reverse complement strand
TGCTTTTGACGCTAATAATAGATGATCATGACGCTAATACTAGATGATAATGACGCTAATAATGGATGATAATGACGATAATAATAGATGATAATGACGCTAATAATGGATGATAATGACGCTAATAATAGATGAAAATGCCGCTAATACTAGATGATAATGACGCTAATACTAGATGAGAATGACGCTAATAATAGATGAGAATGACGCTAATAATGGATGATCATGACGCTAATACTAGATGCTTATGACGCTAATACTAGAGGATCACGACGCTAAACTGCTGCACAGACTCACTTCATGTATTCTTCCCACTGTATCACAACTTTTTGATTGACAGAGTTTCGAGTCCGAGTAACGAATATCGGAAGAAGTAGGTCGGCCCTCTTCGTCCTTATCTTCGTAGTCTGTAGGAAGAGGAAGATAGCAATATAGGTAGTATTCGGTGAAATGTATGTCCCTTTTTTTATACAGTATTGTTCCTATATTTCATGTTGCGAGAATAAAATACATTCGATGTTGAAAACATGAGTTGCTCAGATATAGAAAAATACACTTAGAGTCACTTTTCCCCACTGCATCTTTTGAGCGTATGATTTTGGTACACTCAACTTGCTAAAACCTTCGTTGTAATACAATACTTCTCTTTATAACTAAATGTGTTTTGGCAACGTCAGAATACTGTATCGATAAGATGGATATATCGGCACATTTTACACTTACAGAAAGGTTTGTGTATTGGGGTAACTCTAGCGATATAAGGGTGACTCAACTAAAGATATTCGATACGATATTTTGACATTTGAGAGAGTTGCAGAATAATTCTCAAAAACAGAAACTTCAGCGCCCAAAAGTTACCATATTGTAATTAATTATTTAATACACTAAACGTATAATTTATTGATTCTACTGAATATGTTTAAGAAGAATTAGTTTATCCAAATGAAATAAAAGATAGTTTGCTCACCTTTGAGTTGGGGAGGGCACCTCTTTAGAGCAATAACGATCGCTAGAAGAATCATACAGAATATGCCGGCAACCGACACTAGCACTGCAATAATGGTGATGTTTCTTGACTCATTGAGGAACACCTCGCCTGTTGCAGGATTGTTTCCTCCTGGGAGGTCAATCTTTCTAGTCGGGTCACTTCTCACAATTATTGAAATAGGAAAGTCGTTCGAATTGGTGACATTTTCGCCCTGGTCTGTCGCCCGAACGATGAGTTTATACCTGCCTAGGGGAGGCAGTTTGTCCTTTACGCAGATCATGCGAAACTCATTCTTAAGCAGAAAGAACGTGTTGCTGCTGGCGACCAGTTGAACATCCACTTTCGCATTGATACCTTCGTCAATGTCAAAAAATTCCAACGGGAAATCCACACAAGGATTGTGTTCATCAAAGGTTTCCTTCACGAAGATTATATCGGTGTGCCTTCGTGAATTCAAGCCTGTTCGACTCCGCAATTGTGGGGCGTTGTCGTTCTTGTCCAAAACACGAACCGTTACCGAAACATCGGTCGTCAGTGCTCCATTTATTCCTCTGTTATAAGACTCTCCTGAATTTCGATTACTGACTTTTATCATAAAATGGAATTGATTACGAGTTGACTCTCGGTCGAGAACCTTTTTAGTTCTGATGATTCCGGAGCTGCTCTCAATGGAGAAGTAAAGATTACTTTGGTCGTTGTGGTTGATTGGTAGTCGGTAGATCATCTCCCTGTTATCCGGCTCCGTGTCTACATCTGTTGCATTTATCTGGCCGACGAAAGTTCGAGGTGGAAGGCCTTCGTCCACACAGAAAACGTAGTGAGATTTATCCACAATTGGGGCGTTATCATTCGTGTCAATCACGTTGACGACAACGGGAACTGTGGCATTGAGCGGTGGGAAGCCCATATCCGTTGCCACAACGGTGAAGGTGTAGCTGTTCTGCGTCTCATAGTCCAACTTTTCGGTCGTTCTCACCTCCCCATTCCAGACATCAATTGTGAAAGGAAGCCGACTACTTCCAGCGGCTGGGTCTGCTAAACGGTATTTTATCTTTTTGTTCTCCCCTTCATCAAAGTCGTCAGCTTTGATATTGAAATCGCCCATGTCCACAGGGGCATTGGCCATGTTCTCCTTCACCTTACCGAAGTATTTGGGTCTTTTGAATTCCGGCCTTCGGTCATTTATGTCCAAGACAACTATGTTCAGCGTGTTATCTGTGAATAATTTATCTCCTTCCTTGCCTCCTTCACAGCGAACGTTCACGTGATAGTTCATTGTCTTTTCACGGTCAAAATCTTCCATGCTTATTAGCTTATAGACTTTCTTCTTCCTAAAATGTAATCCAGAATGATCCTCGCTTAGATAAAAGTTGTCTTTTGGTCGGCTAATTTTGCACTTGATGTCGTCCAGTTTGTTGTCTTTGTCTCTGACGTGGACGGAACAAATGGTGTGACCTTTGGCGGCGCCCTCCTTTCGGTTTAATCTAGCACGATATTGATCCAGGGGATTGCCACGGTTGTAAAACCTGATTTTCGGAGCATGATCATTAACGTTCAACACCTTAATGTTGATAGTGGCACTCGAGGACCGTCTAGGCTCACCGCCATCAGTTGCAATAATGTTGAACGTCATTTTCTGAATGGCTTCATAATCAATGGCAGACGTCTGCTCTAACTCGACGCCTTTGGGCTTCGCATTCACTTGGAAATACTGCAATGCGGTGCCCGTAGAACTTCTAATCTTGTAGGATATCCTCCCGTTGCTACCTTCGTCTGGATCGCCACAAGGAATTTCAATGTTGATCTTCTCGTTCTCTTTGCGAATAAAGTTGTAATTGTTTTTTTCGAATTTTGGCTCGTGGTCATTGACATCCGTTATTCTAATCTGAATTTTCAACAACCCCGTATTGTTGCCATCGGTGGCTTCGAGGGTAAACAAAAAGTTATCGATCACTTCACGGTCGACGGATTTCTTTAGATATAATTCTGGGCGTGTTCCAACCTTCAGTTGAAAATATTGAGAAAATTGAGGACTGGGATTTCGGATTTGGTATCCTTTGACCGAGTTGGAGGCACTATCTCCATCGATCGCTATCGGCAGCTCAATCCTCTCACGAGGGGTTGTGTTTTCCGGCAGATTTATTTTGTAGACGCCGTCAATCCCGGCTCGGAACTTGGGCGCCAAGTCGTTTTCGTCTTCAATAATTATTTTGATGAAATAAGTGGTGCTAAGGCCGGCAATACCGATGAACTTGCAGCACTGGTTATCACAGCACTCCCTCATCAAGTTCATCTGAACCAGATCAGTCGGGTCGCATATTGCTTCCCGATCGACTACGTCGGCAACCCGAAGCAATCCGTTCTTCAGCAGAAATGGACGGCTGTCTTCGGCGTCCAGGAGATGTATTTGCTTGAGCTGTTGTTGGGAAGCCTCTTTAGAACGTTCCAATAATTCCCGCGTTACATTTAAAAGAGTCTGGCCTCTGCCAGAGTTCTCGGGAATGGATTTCTGTATTAAAAAATCACAGCCTTCCACATTTTCTCCGATATTCCAGAGAAGAATAGAAAGTAAGATCCATTTGAGGTGATTAGGAAGTCGCCATTTCTTTGATGGGTCAAATTTCATTGTCTGGAAGAAAGAAAAATTGTGATATAGATAGATAGATTACATACAGCAATTTTTAGATTAAACATTAAATACTTTTGATTACGCCACAGGCCAATTAAATTGTTAGTAAAAAAAAATCCTCCTCTGATATTAATTTTAAAAAGTTTCCTTGAACCAAATATTCTAGCTGTTTACTCAAAGACTTTCTTCTGCAGAATCCACCCCAACTTATTCCTCGTCTGAGTAAACTAAAGCCGAACAGGAAACCTTTTTGTCTCAGAGTAATTTGGAGGTCTGCCCCTTTTAATGAAGATTGACTTACAGTGAAAGAACTAATTTGGCAAGAACGACGGATCTTCATTCTCTGGTATGGGGAGGAGGGCAACCTTCAGGCCCCGGGGTCAATTCCCTTCCTCGTATTAGGAATTTAATTTCACTCCGCCTTCTGAAGACGCAAAGAAAAAGAGGGTGTGTTCTCTGGAATACCCCGATTTATTCAAAATGACTGACACCGTGGCTTCACTATGTTACTTTGACATCAGACAGGTAGTTCAAAATATTTGGAACTCTCTTAAGCTTTGGGAGAAGAAGTTTAATCCTAGATAGCCGGATTGAGATGTGATCAATTAGCCGGTCTGCTAATGCCCAACTTCCGCTAAATTGTTTAGGCAACAATCGAGCCGATGTCCCCGACAGAAAAGAACTTGACTCAATCTGAAGGTGACAAATGGACGCAGGGAAACTTTCAATTAGATATTCCAAATACGGATTTACAGACTGTCGGAAATTAAGTAAATGTACAAAATTAAGTGCTCTATATAAGGAACAATGGTTGTTGATACAACCTGAATTAAGATTTATAAACATTCTTTAATTGATGGAAACTGCACAAATTGTTGAAATAACTTTATACACGCAGATGAGTGTTGTCGAAATTAACTTTGTTTTATTAATCTTGACTAAAGCAGTGTTTAAATCAGTATCGTTCAATATTTAATTTACAAAAGGAAGACAGAAATCGGAGAATGGAAGACAATTGCAGAGAATGCGCGGGGCTATGCCTCAGGCAAGGTGATTAATTTTATTGTTTTTTCTGATGAAGCAACAATAAGTTGAAAAGAATTTCTCAAATTAAAAAAGTTTCACAGTCTCAGAGAAGGAACTATTCTTATTTAATCTTTATTATTGCAGTCACGAGTTTGAACCACAGCCGACAGAGCTGGTCCTATAATTGGGGTACGGTGGTTCTTCGACGACAAGGCTTGTCTTTCTCTAAATAGAAATGACATGAGGACTTATTTTGCCATAAATCAGAAGGTTCAAATTGTTATTCTCCTATAGTTAATGGTTATTCCACGTATAGCACGCCCGGAAACTGTTTCATTATATTCGAGTTTGAAGAAGGAGATGTGCATAGCTCTCCCCTTGAGCTTTGTAATGTTTGAAACGAGTTCTGTATCTTCCCACTCGAAGACAATTTTAGATATGGAGCTGCAGGATAAACTGTAAGATGAATGCTCACTAAATGATCTGACATGGAATAATTCCAGAAATATTCTCAGTCTGCACGTTCGTCTGAGCTCCATATGATTTTTACACAGAAATATTAATTAACAAAACTAATTGACTCTGAATTAAATTTACTTTCGATATTTATGAGCCAACAACCAAATTTTTCGGTTATGACACCTTTTTTACACAATTATTATGCACAACATTTGTAAATAATGTAATGAATATATCTTGCAATGAACAAGTTCGATACAAGATAGAAGATAGAAGTTACTATGTGACTTTTTTTATACACACATGTCTTACATCGAATATATAATTTATAATATTGCCCATCAAAAGCAGATGTTAAATACTCCTTCTTGAAAATCTTAAGTCATAACTTCTGTTGCTATTTGAATGCCTTTATAATATAATAAGTAGATGTATGAAACGATTTTGCGGCTTCAATATCATAAATATATGAATGAGTTTTATATAAATTTGGATGAAGCTAAGTTTTGAGTTATGTTAGGATATTATTGCAGGATGTTGAGCCCAATGATCTTCTAAAGGTTATAACTTCTTCAAATTGAAAAGATGTTTACGCTTAATTAATTGAGATGTAGCCATTCTGCTTTTCTCTTTAATAATAGTCGTTCTGTTTTGAGAAAATGTGATTCATAAAAGAGGAGAAAGCGCCCTACAAAGAACACTCCATTTCATTTATGAAAGTCATTTGTGCTCAGTAAGTATATATATATCCATACAAAATACTTTAAAAAGAATAAAGTATTAAAATGGTTTCAATATAAATATATAGTTTATAAGGCGTATCTAAATTGTAGTTTTGATTAAAATAAATATTACATTAATACAAAAATTCATTTCTTGAAAATTAAAAGTATAATATTATTTCTGTGATATATACAATTTTATATTTTAAGTTTTAGTTTCGTAACTTTTTGCTTCAAGCTTTATGGTCAAAACGATAACATTTGCGTCTTTGTAGCACTTCGTGACCAATCTAAAGAAATGTGTTTGTCCAGACTCCAGTCTCTCTTACATTTATGTTCTTATCTTTATAACATTTTTATACAGCTTATTGTATACACGTTATCTATATAAGAACAAAATCTTTATGACTTTTTTAATTTTAATATTTTTAATAAGAAGTGTTGCCTAACTTTATAACGATAAATGTGGGAAAATAAAACCGTCATAAAATCATTTTGTATTGAAAACTATTTAAAAGTTTATATATAGCTACAAATCCCAAAAAAGATGCAAGTATATTTTTCTTATATTAAGAATTTATATAACCAACAAATTTCATTTAGCCTCAAAGTTATTATCAGCGCATTTGTCAAAATTGCCAAAAATATTGAAAAAAGGGTTATTGGCGAACCATAATTTTATAATTAGAAAATAGAATTACTTAAACTATCTGTTGCTAAAAGATACAATATATAATTTCAACTATATAATTCCATTTTAGGATAACTTAAGATCATAAAATTTGATGGCTTCTCTTTTTAATGCAGTGAGGAATAACAATCATTAATTTATTGCTCTCATAGGGTAAGAGGGGTCAGGAGTGTTTGAAGGAGGAAATATGGTTAGTATATATATATAACAAATTTCTTAGTTTTAAAAATATAGTTAAAATAAGTCTAAATAATTATGTGTATATAGTAAGAAAGGTGTGATGTGTTATTAGATTTGCATCTGGGATATGTCGCTTTCTCTTCGACTAATTATTCTCAATGGATGTAGCATGTCCAGCCAAAATTTTACTGTCATTTCCTCGTTAAAAGCAAGGTGCGAGATTACTGACTGACTTAGGTAGTTACTCTATGAACAACTACCACCGCTTCGGTACTATCTATACAGCTTTTTATAGTTACCATGCGGGAGAATTTGCTTAGTCAAGTTTAGGGGAGTTGAAAATTTAGTGCCAGTCTCTAGAAAATTAGTATAATTGGCTGGGATCACTACAACTTGTTACAATATATTTGTGGA
Source organism: Vannuccia rotundouncinata (assembly GCA_034780395.1). Classification (NCBI taxonomy): domain Eukaryota; kingdom Metazoa; phylum Platyhelminthes; order Proseriata; family Coelogynoporidae; genus Vannuccia; species Vannuccia rotundouncinata. Next base: position 6,087 of record JAUZNC010030302.1, on the reverse strand, counting down.
GGAATGTTGTTTGTGCCTGTTGCATGGGGTATAGGTATATTATGCATGTGTCACCTCCTATGTGTACACCAATGTGAATCTTCAGAGTAGAACATTATGTAAAGTTCAAAATAAGGGATTTAATATTTAGGAATACGTTTTTAATAAATTATTCTCCAAATTCTGGAACTGAAAATATTGAAACCATTAAAATTTAATGAATATTTATAAAATCAGTCCTCCAAAATATAGTTTTCAGTTATTTTCAAAAGCAACAATATTTCTTATTTTTTAGAAAAATATATTTTACGTTCATATATTTATGAAGCTATATGACCTTAATTAATTGTAGTTATTTATTAACTCCTGCACAGTAAGTTTATAGTCAAATGCTTAGTTTACAACAACAAAAAATCTATTTTGCAGTCAAATCAAACAGAATTTCAAAACACTTGTAAACAAAAAATTAAAAAGGATAAAATATGAAATGTGTTAGAATTGGCGAATTTTTTATATTTGTAAAATCTTTTTTATTATAAAATTATAAAATAATCAAAGCAATAATTTGCGGCAAATTTCTTTAATCTATTTTATGAATATTTTCAACCGAAAGTCTGACCCACATTCAGTCCGTGTAATATCTGCAGCTAACAAACACACTGTACATAAACACATCATTAAAAAACTGGTTTTCTATACGTCTCACCGGTGGGCAGTAGTTTTTATAGTTTATATAGGAGCTTTTTTGAAAGTTTATTTATCAAGTATACCAATTTATTCCGCATTCAATACTAATTAAAATTTGTAAAAGCGCATTTATCGACTTAAATAGTTTCGATTGAAAAATTTATTAAAAATACCGCTCAAAGAATATTTGGGGAATTCGGTGGTTCTTACATTTTATATCGAAATCACAATGCAGGGACTGCGGAACGATTTTTTTGGTGGTAGGGCTAAGATATAATTTATTTTCCAAATAATTTTAGAGCGAATTTTTATGCAAAATAAATGATTAAACCAATAGTTTATAATTTTAGTAAAGTTAATAAATAAGTACAAGTTTTAAAAGAAATATACATACATAGTAAAATTTATTCAACATAATGATTAAATATTCACAACACAGGAACCGCGGAACAATTTTTTTAATACGATGTATTTTTCGTATTTTTCCGACTTTTTAAGGCAATTTCCGAATTTTCGTTATATTTTTCCGAATTTTCAGTATTAACTGGAAGGGCTTAGCTCACCCAAGGCCACCCTGCTCCACAGTCCCTGCAATGTTTAAAATAATAGATACCTATTGTATACATTGTGATTTTTTATTTTAAATTATTTTAGTTTAGTATTTAACTGACTACAATTAACTCGTTTCAACTTATATATTATTTGATTCTGCCATTAGTCAATAATATAAATCCAATTTTATTAGGGAACTTAATTAGCTAACCTTCAAATGTTTACATTTTGTAACTGACAAAACATTTTGAGAATTTCTTTCCACTTGGCACAATTATAGTCAATGATTATTTTTAAATATTATATATTTAAATAAAAGCTAGAAATTGAATCTCAGTTATCAGTTTAAGTATTCAGTTTTGGGTATACCTAGTATATGTTATATAAAATATATATATAAAATCAACATACCAGAATGTGTAAGTATGATTCCAGTGATTCGTAAGAAATATATTCGTAAAAAAATAAAAAAATATATTCGTAAGAAATAGAAATGTGTTTATTCTTCACAATAATGCAATAATGAGATAAAGTTAAATAAACTACCAAAACTGTACGGAATGATTAGAAAACTGACCCAGCATTTACAGTGATCTAATTGGTTGATCTTACAGCCAATAGGAGAGCTTACAATTTGCGCACAAAGTTCATGTGAAACATTATAAGATATTTATATGTACATAGATGGTTCAGTATCCATTCTTTTGTAAAATTAACACAGGGCATCCTCATATTTTTTCCATACGATCGCGATGTTTCAAAACATCACTTTATAATATTAGGTACGATTTTTGGGGAAACGTGATATCAATACAATCAAATCTCAAAATAAAAATTAATGCCTGATGATATACCATTTTTTAAATAGGGAAACGTGACAGGGAATGGTTGAATATTTCGTTCTAACAGCTTTTATTTTTATATTTAAAATATTAATATTCAATTTATCTAAATTTTCACATTTAGATTTTCATTGGATAAAGGGATTATTCTACTTTTCATTAATCTAATTAATCTATATATAAAGGAGATCATTAATATTATAAATTCAGAAAAAAATTCTAGTTTTTTTTATATTTCATAAAATTTATTAGAAACTAAATTTTTTAATTACAATTAAATTTTTCTAAAACAAAAATTTTAAACAAATATATAGATATTCATATACTACTTAAGAGGAAGAAAGTAGTATATAGATTACAAAACAAATTGTTTTAACTAAATTATAAATTTGTTCCAAAAATATTAAAATATATTTTAAATTTAATAAATATCAAGAGTTAATACATGATAGTGGACATATAATTTAAGCATTAATGTAATATTTATTGCTTCGCATCAACACGTTATGCATTTTCGTGAGTATTTCGTTAAACTGGAGTTCGTGCGTTTTATAGTGCTGGAACTAAAGCTAGTTTTTCATGCAATTCCAGGCTTCAGAAAAACTTTTAAAAAAGATATAGAGTAGACACTAAAAATGAATGAAACTCCAGTTTCCCAAAAAAAAACGCATAAAAAGATACAGTGGGGACGCGGTGATATATCCAATGACTTATATATTAATTATCTAGACCGGCAAACTGACCATTATTCAATAGTAATAAACTTCCGCGGAGGAATATATCTATATCGTTAGTTAATGCTAAATTGATGGACGGAAGTTCAACATTTACTCTAAAATTAATGAAATTTATAAATTAATCGATTAATATTGATTGAAAACGCTCTTTAGAATGAAACTAATACCGTATTTAATTAAAATGAGCTCTGGACGTTTTTTATCAGTTTGCCGGTCTAGATAAATAATATATAAGTCAATGTATAATATATATATATAATTCAAATTTCCTACAGCGCGCATGATTTTAAAAATTTTTTCTCTGGTGTTTCGAATTATCATTATTGTAATATTTATTACACCACCTCCACTGCACACTGTGCGATTATTTTGCTTTTTTTCGTGCGTGTTTCGTGAAACGGAAGTTCATGCGTTAGCGTTTTTAAAAGCTGGAACTGGAGCTAGTTTATTATGCAATCACAGGATCCAGAAAAAATGTATGAAAAAGATATAAAGAAATGATTAAAAATGGCATAAAACTCTATTGCATTAAATTAAGATATAATGGGGACGTGGGGATACATACAGAAAAATAATTTTAAATTAATTTTTCTAATACACATGATTTTATTTTTCCCCTAGTATTTCGAATAATAGCTACATTGACTGTCACATTTAAATAACCTTTTGAAATCTTTTGTTATAATACAAACAATACACAAAAGAAAACAATAATTAGAAAACCACCACGCGCCACACAAAAAATATATATATCAAGAAAAAATAGGTTATCGAACATTTTTACTTTTATAATTTTCCCCTTTTACTTTTATAATTATGTAAAGAACACCTTATATATATCATTGACTTATATATTATTTATCCAGACCGGCAAACTGATCAAAAAACTTCCTGAGCGAAGTTCAATTATGTACGGTATTATTTCGTTTTAAAGAGGGTTTTCAATCAATATTAATCGATTAATTTATAAAATTCCATAATTTTAAAGCTAATGTTGAACTTCCGCCCATATATTTGGCATTAATTATCGATACAGATATACTTTCTTTACTAAAAGCTGTTTGCATTTTTATTACTTTATGGCTTCGCTATTGCAATCTATCAATTCTTAAGTTAGATATTAAGTTTTTACATTTTTGTTTCATTAAGTAATAATAACAATAATGAAAATATAATACTGTTGGTTAAAAATACTTTATGTGCGATATTTTTTTAGGTCCTTAAAATTATTAAAATTAGAACAAACTATTTTGTTTTAAATACGAATTAAAAATGTCAGAATATACTTGTAGCATATTTCAAATCCGTTAAAAATGAGTAACGGAACAATGTCTTTATTGGAAGAACTGTCAAATGGACGTCAAAATTTACTTGAATGCTGTACAAACTTAGAAAGTGTAGCAGATTATTGTATGGATAATTATAATCAGGTAATCATAAATATTATTTTTAAAAATTATAGAAAAATATCCAACTCACATTTAAGTGGCGGAAGGAATGAAAATTTAATTCTGAGGTTACACAATCATATTAAATAGGCTTAGATCAAAAGTTAAATAGATCAAGGGGTTAATACAAATAGTCAATTTAAAAAAAACTTAAGGTAGAGTGATATAAGTCACATAGATAAGAATTTTTGTCAGATTCAAACTGAACACTGTAAAATATAATTTTATAATTCATTTGTTGTTTCAAAATGAATTCGAATATATTGGTGTGAGTGAAGGGGGGCACAACACTAATTTATCTATATTTCTCATTTTATAGGCAAGATTTACATTTATCTATCATACACCATATTTTAGCCTTTTTCTATTTTTATAAATTAAATTTACATTTATATGCCAGATATATCCGCCTAAGGTACATTAAAGGCAGGCTAGAATTCATTTAAGGGAAAATATTATAAGTGAAAAACAAAATACTTTAAAAATAAAATGAGAAATTTAACAGAGAAAGGTCCAAAAACTCACATTTAGGAGTTATACAGGTCATACCTTATTTATATTGTCATACTTTTTAAACATATCATATTTTCATGTAATTTATATTTTTTTATATTATGAGAGAAGTCAATGCAAGTATTACTTTTAGATGTTAAAGAGATTGCAGATGGAATTACATATTTAAAAAAATTATAAAAAAAATTATAAATATAATATGAAATATTATACATAATTCCTTTATTGCTGTCATATCACAGCTTTAAGAATGTGTATTGATTCTTTTCAACAAGATTTCTTTATTGGTTTACAAATTCAGCTGCCAAAAAGTTCAGCTGACTTCACTCATCTCCAAAAATCATTATTAACTGAATTGCATAATAATATGCCTTTTATTGAAATAAAAAACATAATATGTATGTTTATAATACTAAGTGTCTATAGGAGTCTAAAGGGTGCAGGCTCTGTAAATAAAAGACCACTTAAATAGTTCTGTTCTGGGTTTTTCTAAATTTCCCTTGAGTTCCTTCTTGAGGCTTTGTTCATGTTGTTCTTTTTTGGGGTATGATTTTATTCAAAAGATGGGCATCATTACCAGTTGCCCTTTTAAAGTTGCTTGGGATTTTCTTTTGCAGTTACCAATGCTTAAGTTGCCAATATTTTTTTGTACTCTGTTATGTATCTTCTTTAGCAGTTTTATGTCATTGTCTCCAGGTTGTATACATAATTATTGGTAGCAGGCTGGAGTGGTAGAAATAATGTAGTTCTTCAGCATTGTAGCCTTTGTATTTTTATTGTTTGGGTACAAATAACTTACTGTTACATTTATTGTGAGTGTTTTTTATGTGTGTTTTAAAGGAAAGGTTTTTGTCCATGTAAAGGCTTAGAACTTTGGTGGACAATGTTTGTTGGATTATTTCCTCTGTTTAAGTTTTCAGTTGCAGAATGTGTTGGTCGATTTTCAACTTGTTTACTATGATATCCATAGTTTTACTCCCATTGTGCCCTTTTTGTTATTTACAAAAAAAATTAATAAACTTTTACTTGTTAAATAATTTATTATCATAATCATATATAATATAAATTCTTACAGCAGTATGCACCAACATGGAATAAAAGTTAATCCAGGAATAAAGAGGAGCATAACTTTAAGCTCATTGCACCAACATGGAATAAATTTAATCCAGGGCTAAATTGGTCATGCACCGCACAGGGTTAACTTATTCTGGGAATAAATCAAGGATTATATACTCAAGCATGGTTTTTTTCTGTATTTTCCGTATTTTTTGAGGTCAAATGGATCGTTTTTCAGAATCGTCCAAAACTGTAATAAAATTCAATGTCATG
>JAUZNC010030291.1:2633-20887 GCA_034780395.1 Vannuccia rotundouncinata | reverse complement strand
ATAAATAAGTTTTCTAATCCATATTTATAGAAAGTTTTTATTATTATCAAAGAATATGTTTGTCCAAAATCATAAAAAAAAAATTTATTTGTGATTTAATTTGTTACCTTTAAGCAGACTTCAGAATGATTTAATATACAACAAACTTCTACTCTTTTGAGCTCACCAATTTCTACTCTCTTTTCATATTCCCTTCAAGAAGCATCCAAATATTTTTTTAGTAAAATCCATTTTTCAATATCAATTTTGTATGAATATTACAAGGCTTCATTCATTGTACATATTTTAATTTGAAAATATTACATTTAAGTTTATAGTTTATATTTTATAGTTTAAATATTTGATTGTTTTAATTTAAATAAATATATATATTTCTATATAAAATAAATGTCTAATTAATAAAAATGTAAATCCCTCATTAATAAATAAATTTGCTCAACCCTATTTATTCAATATCTAATCAATCAGATCTCTTAAAAAATCTAATATAAAATAAAAGATGCAGAGTTATTTATGATCCAATGGAAATATGATCTGGTGTCATTAAAAGTAGTAAAAACATAATAGTTGCAAGCACTTTGATTTGATTTAATTTTAAATACAAAAAATTATCTGTGATCAACAATACTGGAACCCAAACAGTACCTATACATACAATTACACAAAATTGTATAAATTTTGAATAAATGTCTGAGTAGTATATTTCAAACAAATTTTATTGTTACATGGTTTGACCTATATCACAATGATCTTACAGCTTATCCACCTTTTCTAAATTCTACTATTTCAGCTTTATACTATTTTGTTTAAATAAATTTTTCCTTTGATTTGAATAGCAGTTTTATAAATCTATTATTATTTCTAAACATGGAAGTCACTATTTTTAAAAATCTATTTTATTATTGAAATTTTTTATATATTTTGTAATTATGTTTCTGGCAATAAAGCATATTTTATTTATATATTTACAGAAGATTTAATAAGAACTACCTTACCTTTGGTGCTTTCCAAATAGTAACTATAATGAAATATAGTAAATTTTAATATACAATGTGATTCAAAAGTCGGCATGCTTAGGAATTTTAAGCAAATTCAATTTTACAATGCATATTAATTCAGCAATCAATTAATTAATATTATCAATATGGGAGGTCATGCTGTAAGTTAGAGATTGTCAGTAAAAGATGCCTTTGACTAAAGATGAGCAAATACGTATTATTTTAATAACATGATCAGGAAGTTTTCGAAAGATTTCAAATGACTTCAATACTAACAGACCTATTGAAAATAAAGTTACACACGATACAATAATTAAACATATTGACAAATTCCGAGCTAAAAGTGGTCGTCCACGAACGGCTACTGATGAATCCACATCGACTATGTTCATGGCCTCTTTTGTAAATAGCCCCATAAAAAAATACTCGGAGATTATCTGCTGAATGTGGGGTTAGCCCGCTAAGTATTGTTGGTATAATGAAGCAGAGTAACTGACACCCATACAAAATGCAAATGGTGCACCATCTTGCCGAAGGCGACCCTAACAGAATGGCAGAGTTCTGCGATTAAGCACTTGACAGGATTAATGACAACCCTCAGTTTTCAGGTAGCATTCTGTTTTCAGATGAGGCAAACTTTTACTGCAATGGTGAGGTCAATCGCCAGAATGTTCGTTATTGGTCTGATTGCAATCAACAATGGTTGAATCCATCAAAGATGGTAGGGCAGATAAGATTATTGTTCGGTGTGGGATATAGCAGGACATGATTATTGGCCCTTTCTTCATAGACGGAAACATGAACTCCCAAATTTATCTAAAGATGCTTCAAGAAAGACTCCATGATGAATGAGGACGGTGAGTTGCCAGAATGGTTTCAACAAGATGGAGCACCACCCCATAATGGATTATGTGTGCGGTAATGGATAGACAAGCAGTTGAATTGCTTCCAAGATCCTCAGACCTTATCGTGTGTAACTTTATTTTCAATAGGTCTGTTAGTATTGAAGTCATTTGCAATCTTTCGACAACTTCCTGATCCTGTCTTTAAAATAATACGTATTCAAAGGCATCTCTTACTTACAGCATAACCTAGCTATCTTACTGATTAATTTAAACTTTATATATGCCGACTTTTACATCACTGTCGATTTCTGAGACAATAATATAATTAATTGATTGCTGAATTAATATGCATTGTAATATTGAATTTTGCTTATAATTGCTATGTATGGCGACTTTTAAATCACCCTGTATAATTGACATTTGATCTTTTCTCTTACATCAAATTACTTAAATCAACAACATTATTAAGTATGTGAATATAAGGATTAATATTATTTTTAAAGCTGCATTGAAAATGTACAGAAAAATAATAAAAAATATTTTATAATCTTTGTTAGCTCATTATATTTATTTATTACATATTTAGACATTTACAATGTCGTTGTATAGGATAAATAATTTTTAATGATGATTACATTTTATTTATTCATCAACCTTTTTTATGTTAAAACTCAACAAAAATTAACTGTCAGAGGTTTAAAACATAATAATTCATACTGCAACATGTCAAACAACTTTCCATTTCAGCTCCATTCTGTCTATTTCGTCAATAAGGCACACCATGGCCGGAGTTAAGTTCAATCTAGCAAAAGGAGCAGACACTTCACTCTCCTTTGTTAAACAAGTTCCACTACCGGTTCCTAGTCAGGTTGGAGTCAAGATTCAAGCTCGTAATGGCCTCATTTATAATCCTGGCGATCCAACGCGAGATCAGGTATGTAACAATTTATTAGTGTGACTTGATTTGTTTTGAATAAACAAAGTTTTTATCATTTTAAATAATCATGTGTCGAATCCGAAATTTGAATTCAATTGAAATTGTATTATAATTTTTGTTAGTTTTCGTTTTACAGAATATATTTTTAACTTTTGTTGTTTAGCTATTTAAAATTTTATTTATATTTTATTTAAAATTAAAATTTGTAATTTTCAAAAATATTAGAATTACTCTAATTATTTTAATTACTTGTAGTTTACAAGTATTATCGAATTGATATTTTACAAAAATTTATTAAGTTATAAACTTCTAATATAACATTGCCGATGTTCATTGAATAGTGTGTTGTCAATTCTAAAGAATGTCTTAATCTAAATTGCTTAAATTAATTAAGTGAATTAGCATCTAAAATATTTGCCTCGGGCTCATTAAAAATCTATTGTTGTATTCCATGGTTGGATGGCTTTGTACACTGGAAGTGTGACGTTATATTCTGTCAATAGTATGGGAAGGTATATCTACCCCAAAACAAAGGAAATATTGATCTAGTAAAGGTGGTACCCCCTTCCTACTCCTGTAAAATGTATGTTTAATTTTTCTGCACCTTTACTAGTTAAATTTATGCGCACCTTTACGAGTTAAATTCTGACTAATGACAATTGAGTATCATGGTATATAAAGAGTTGTGTGAGTTGTTGATTTCATTCTCCTTTCTTACGAACTCTGCTACGGTTCTCTCCTTGACAATCTTTCTCTCATTTCTTCAGTTATACTTGTCCAAATTGAGTGCTATACTGTTATAATCCTTATCTTTCTGTTTCTTCATCCTAATTATCATCCCATCTATTCAGAGTAAGAGCTGTACATTTAATTATTAAGTCGTGAGTAAATGTTGCGTTTGGAGAATTTGATTTTACTTTTAAAAACTTGATTAATTATAGTTATCGAGGCTAATATGGAGAATTCGAATTTAAAAACAAAAATTTCAATATATAAAATTTTAAAAATTAGAATATATTTTTTTAAATTTTCCAAATTTAAATCAATTATAATTATTTTTAAACTTTGATTCACTAACTCGGTTCTTGTGGCAAATGGATACCCTAACCACTGCCTTCGTCAGCCTCCACATCCTCCGCCCATACCACAAGAGCGCAATTCTGGAGTTGTCTGTCTTCCCTATGTAAAAGGTACATCTGAGTTTCTGAGCCGTGTGTTGGTCAACCACCGACTAAAGGTTTTATTTTAGCCTCCAACGAAAATTGGACACCTTATCCCCATCCCAAAACAGCGAACCATTAATAGAATATATTTCTATATCCACAGGCTCATCCCATGCAAGACGACATCATAAATTAATGTACACATGTATAATTAATGTACTCATGATAAGATTATATTAGAACTTTGTATTGCTATACTGTGTTTTATTAGTCAACTAGTTATACATTGTAAAAATATGTACAATATATACTTTCAAAAAATATCTTAAAATGGAAAATTCGGAATTTTTTTATTAATTAATTTTATTATTAATTTTAAAACTTTGCCTTTTTAATTTTTTTATTTTAAAATATTTTTTTGAAATTTGAATTATTCATAAGAAACATAGTGCTATTAGCCTCAATAACTATAATTAAACAAGTTTTTAAAAGTAAATTCAAATTCAAAATCACAATACGTCATATTTACTCGCAACTAAATAATTAAATACAGCACTTAATCTGAATAAATGTTATGATAATTAAGATGATAAAACTGAACGATAAGGATTATAATAATAGTATAGCGCTCGAAGAATTCGGACAAGTATAACAGGAGGAGAGAACCGCAGCAGGGCTCGTAAGAAAGCAGAATTTAACTCGTAAAAGTGCGCGGAAATTTATCTAATAAACGTACGAAAAATTTTAACCAGTAAACATGCGTATAAAATTTAACATGCATTTTACCGAAGTAGGGGAGGGTGGGTACCACCTCTACTAGTTAAATTTTTTCTTTGTTTGGGGTAAGAGATACCCATCCCATACTACCTCTGTCGTTATATTTAGTATTTCTCTCATTGTGTATAAAAGGTTAAATATTGTATCGGAGAGTTTATATAAAACAATTTTAAAATTAATCAATCATTTTTTTGACATCGTCATTATATTGGGCGTATGTTTCAATAAAACATCATTTTAGTATTGTTATAATTCATTTACCACAGAACTATCTTTATTTTTAATAAGAACTTGGAAAATACTTCTTAGTTATTGTGAATATTTATTTTTAAAATTTGTTTGTCCTATACTTATATAAGAGAAAGGACATAACATTTTGTCAACAGTAGCTACTCCATGGTGTCTGATAGACCGTAAAGTAATTTTTTTTGTTGGAAATATTATTACAACAATTTATCAACGTATTATAATATAATTACGAATTTTTGACTTGTTTGACAATGTACTGGCGATAAGGTCATATTAGTTAAATTTTTTAATAAAAAAGTTTAAAAGCAATTACTGTTCTAAGTAAAAAAGTAGGATTTTTTGCCTTTATGAGAAGTTAAAAATTATTAAAATGACTGTTTTGTTTTTGGAAAACAACTAGTCGTTGAATACATGGATGTTCACAAGTAATTTCTGACAATTATTATTGTCTCACTCAATAAATAGACTTGGCATTGTTTGAAAACAGGGTAACATTTTAAAATATTAAATTTCCTTTTAACATGACCGACATCTTCAATGACTTTTTATTGACTCACTTCTAAGGTAAATATTATTTTCTCTAACAAAAAGTAAAACATTATTCTCTCTCTTTGGATACCAAGTCTCACTCCGGTTTAATGTTTATATTGTTGTTTTAAATTTGAATAAATTGAGGTTTCCATAATTAAATTAAAAAGATTATTGAAAAATTATTTTAAATTGAACCCTTAAAATTTCTTAAGACTTTTAATGATTATATTTTAAATTAATAAATATCAGTTTGATATATCTGTATAAATTAAAATATATTTTTTAGATTAAAAAATTTGAAAATTCTTTTCAAATAAAATGTTGATTAAATAATAATATTTTTTATATTTAAAACGTAATTATATTTGCTTTTAGTCTTATTTTGCATCTATATCTAATTAAACAAGAATTAATTCTTATATCGATTTTCTTAGATTAAAATCTACTATAATTCACATTCAAAGAAGCATCAATATCAATACTCGTTATATACCTACCTAATTGTATTTATCAACTTAGTAATTCTATACGGTATTGATTATTGCTCGTTTTTGATTAGGAACTTTTTGTATGTTAATCAAAGTAGAAATTCTATACAGTATTGATTATTGCTAGTTTTTAATAATAAATTATCGTTTGTAAATTCCTGTAAGATTTTTCATGAAAAATATTATTAACATTTTATGATATTTATTCTTAAAATCAAACCGGGTTTTTTAAAAGGCGTCTTCTCTCTTTTGATTATTTTCTTTGATTAAAAAATTAAAGAAAAGTTATTCAAAATAACAATATATAATATTATAGATATCGATTTTGAGCGAACAATTGAAGAAGTAAATAAGTTAAATGACTCCGAATATGAATAGTATATTATGAAATGTTGGCGTCATGCATTAGAAAATGGTGTGAATTCAATAATAATAGACTATATTGCATAATATATGATTAGATATATTCTATTTGATACGCACAAATTAATCTTAAATAAAATGTAATCCTTGTACCTTTGCCAATATATGAATTAGTTAACAATCTCATAGCCGGTAATAAGTACCTCCTAATTACAATTTCAATGAACAAAGCATTATTAATTGTTGATTCGAGAATGAATATAAGATTTGAATAGGTCCTGAATTGGAATTTTTAAAAGTTTATTTGAATAAAGAATTAAAACAATTAATTATTAAAAAAATAATCTGTTTACAACCTCCTCCAATTTTAGCTTTTGATCGATCCTTTTACTATTTTTATCAGATTGTTTTTAAGAATGCTTATCGAAAAAGGTAAGTATACAATTTAGTGTCGCCAACACATTTTACACATGTAATTATAATTTGCACGCAATTGTATGTATTATTGAAAATTGTTTCACTTCTTCTGTTGCATAATTAGATTGTAGATCTGTCTAAAAATAGTATTTACCGTGATCTTGTTAACGGTAACAGTAGAAATAATTAACAACTATTTTAATTACAGCTCGAAACTGTTGAAAATAAAATCTTAAATCGATGTATTTTTGCGTATTTCAGTTTAACATGATCACAGTTAATATTTTAATAAGATTTTAATCTTTAGAATGTAGAAATGTGGTAACAAATTACGATCTATGTTGTAAACAAGGCAACTACTTTATTCTAAAATTATATTATGGAATAAAGGTTCATTAAATATAGTATAATTTGCAATACTGCTTACAAGATTTAAAACTAAAACTATATTTAAATTATGAATAAAATTAACCGTTAAAATTTCAATAAATTAAATTTAGAATGATACACGAGGTACTTAACAGATATTCTAATGGTATCATTTTAAAATACTTTAATTATTGTAGTTTTATTGGTTAAGTTTATTCTGACAGTGTTTTTATTTTACTTTTAGTATATATTTTTACCAACATTTTTTATTTTAGATATACATAATATTTTTCATGTTTTACTACTTCCTCAGTAGTGTATGTTTTTATTACGCCTTCTTATCTTTATCGTCTTCAATAGAAAGGCATTTAAGATTTCTGCACTTATACCATATTTTATTATTATATATTGCAAAATTTACTTCACATTTCAATATATTATATTATACTTTACATTAAATCCATAGTTATTACACTAGTTAGAAGTCTAGATTTACACAAAGACTCGACATCTTCACAGATATATAGAATACACGTTGACACTTTCTAATTTGCAATCTCTTCCGGAAGCATTATTAGAAGCATTATGTATGTAAAAGGAAGTTGTAACAAATTACTTATTTTGTGGAGAGGGGAGTCTATCACACACCTTGAAACAGAGAAATGCATATCGTTTATCGAAGTTTACTGAACGAGTAAGCGAATTACCAACCTCCGTATATTATAAGTTTTCCATTTTTTGTAAATTGTTTCAACTTCAAAAAGATTTACTTTTGATATATCTATTTCGATTTATCAAAATCGACGTACCAAATTAATTGTACAGGTTTGTATGATTAAATGTTAAATTTATATTTTAAATGTATTTGAATAAATGGTGATTACATTTTAATTCAACTTCCTGTAAAAACATCTTATTGAAAACCAGAAACAGTCTTTTCGGTTTAGATTATTTTTCAATACGAATTTCATGTTTTTATCGGTAAATCAGTGTCGATAAATTTCAACTATAAAAGTGAAAAACTTTAAATGCAGAGTATGATAATATTCTATATTGCTCAAAATTGTAATAAATTGAACTGACAAAAGTTTCGCTTCTGCCGAATAGATTCGCAAGTCAAATTTTCATCGTCGATATCGGCAGCTGACGGAGGAAGGATTTGTGTCCCCAATTTGGAAACCGTATCAAGGCATTGGGGATCCTTTTTACTTAGATGATCGAACGCTTTTAATAAAATCGCTGGGGCTCCCAGAAAAGGTATGCAGTGTTAAATGTGGTATTATGTTAAGTTATATTATAAATATTATGTGCCTCCCTTTTTTTATTAATTACAATGATTATATATATGTGTGTGAACTTATGTACATTAAATATATAAAATATAAAAATAATATTAATAAAAATAATATATAATAATAATATAAAAATAATATATAATAATAATATAAAAATAATACACGGACATATACCTATACTTATTTTATTTTAAATTCATTCTTTTATATTTATTTATATTAAGAATTGAATATCTCAAAAGTTGGATTTTATCACTTTCTAAATTCTCCTTAGTTATGATTTTGGATTTTACTTGAAAGTTTACAATTCTAGCCTTCAATTTTACATTTAATTAACTAAATAAAATTTTATTATTTTTAAACCTCAACGAATAAACAATTTTACTAATACGGAATTTGAATTATTTTTGGTTGCATTATAACTGTCAGGAATTCAATTTTATATTTTTTAAATTTTGATTGAATGCTGGGCGAAATTTCAGTTATACATGATATAAAAAAATATGTAATAGACCGCTAATAGGTTTACGTTGACATCTTTCAAAACTTACAAAAATATCTGTTTATAGTAAAAAAGTTTTCGTTTACGTATCGATGCTGATACCAACCTTTTTCTGAAAATAAAATCTCGCACATTTCTATAGCTTACTATAGACCTTATAGTTCTAATATTAAATCTTTGAAATGTCTTCCAGCCAGAAAAGGAACGTAGCGATCCGTCGGATGTGAGAAGTCGTCGAAAATCAGCTCAGTCGTCACGGCAAGTAACTTCTGCAAAAGTGAGCAATACTTTCAGATGACTCTGGGTATAGCAATATTAATAATAATAATTAGAATAGAGACTGATTTGAAGCCTCCTTTCCTTCTGAGAATTGGAGAACAACGTATTAAGTTCTTTAAAATGTTCTATTCTTAAATAATTCATGTAATTATCAAATATGCATATCTATGATTAGACCACACCACTCTGTTATAACCATTTATAAATATTGAGTAGAACCTGGCCAAGTCGTTAACACCGTACTTTATTGTCTGATAGTACATCCTTAATTTTAATTGTTTAACGTTTTCAATATTCACACATTAATATACATTAAACAAAAAATATACCCATTCATACTAATATTGTGCATCCATTTATTAATTATAGCTAATTTTAAATGTTGGAGAGACAGGTACCTATACCGAGTTTGATTCAAATATAGAAGTAAAGATATCAAAACGTATTTTTTGGTTTATGAAAAATTTAAGAGACTTTACTACTACTACTACTAGTATATAAATAATAATAATAATATAAAAGTATACCATAATAAAACACTTATATGTTCAATATCGTTTAATAAAACTTTGACCTAAAACGTTTGAATTTTAAATATTTTGTTTATATATAATATATAGAGTCAAAAATGCTTTTATTAATTGTATAGCGTTCACGGAATTTATCTGAAATAGATATAGAAATTGAAATTTTAATTATCGGACTTTATTTTTTTCCTTTGTTAAAAGTAAATTATTCAAATTAATTATAAAATATTGAAAACGAATTTTGTAAAAATATAAATTATTACAAAATATAAAACAATAAACTAATTAGATGTGTTTGATTAAATATTTTATTTTTATTTTTAGTTTTATTCGTTTTTCATCTCAATTACGTCTCTTGCAATGTTTACATCATTTTTTGACCTTATTTTGAAATTTAAAACATCCCAGGTCTTCTATTATCAAAAGATTCGTGACGTGCTCTATGTCAGTAAAAATATATAATAGAAAAATCTTTTTGAAAGAAATCTTTCAATTTATTTTCTACTGACGAGTCCCTGCAAGTTTTACAATCTTTTCTTTTGATTATATATTGTCGTATTCATTTTTATCTACAGAAAGGTTTTTTTATCAGTTTTTTGTATTGTGTCTCTCTTAATATTTCCCTTTTTATTGTTTTTACTTACGTATGTATGAATAATCAAACGTTGATCATACACTTATCCAGCAATGTACTATAATAGGATAAGGGATAATAGAGTTATATTTAATATTAAATGATTATCAAATATCCATAAACCATAAACGGATTTATATATATTAATTAATTTTCTTTTGTTAACACAATACTGATTATTTTTTTCTACTTCAAATATTTATTTATAATCATGTCATTAAAGGCGTTATACACAAATTTTGGCGTTTTGTTAGCGAAATATTCAAAATATAAATTAGTTTACCGATAAGAAACGTTTAATTCCACAATATATAATGTTGCATTGTTACAATCATTATTTTTTATTAAAGGAAAACAGTTTATATATCTTTTGAAAATATTATCGCTCTAAACTCTGTCACGATATTTCAATTATATAATATCTATTTTCCAAATTTAATGCCGTATTTTACATTTTATAAATTCATTTAAAAGTTGAAACTATTCATTTACATTTTCTAATGTTTCTAAATTGCAGTGTCAATTTATATACAAATAATGTAAATGTAACATTCGAATGTGACATATTTATATAAAATTACGAGTTTTTAATATACAGGGGTAAAGTAACCGTCAAATTGAAGCTACAGTGAGATATCTATAAATTTTTAGAAATCTGTTCTTAGAAATCTCCCCTTCAAATTTCAAATCTCAATAGCATAATTTTTGTATTAATTAGTTGTTCAATGAAAAGCAGTATTTTGAAATGCCTAGATTAACAGTTGATGAACGCATTTATTGTGTGAAAACTTACCATAGCGCAAGAGTTGTGTCTGATGTAACACGAGATTTCTAGACCAACTTTAACAAGACTGTTCGTTGGCACACTGTCAAAGATTTTGTAAATAAATTTGAAAACACTGGATCAGTTAAGGATCAGTCAAGAGGTGGACAGCCATGTTCTACGGTCTTTGATGTTAACAAGGAAATTGTAAGGGTCGCACTACAAGCTCGACCAAGAACATCACAACGAAGTCTTAATGCAGAAACGGGTATTCGCAGGACCGGTATTCAAAAGATAATTAAAGAACTTGGATTAATGTCCGGAGACCAAGACTTTTTCAACAGCAGAATGAAGACAATGGGGACCGCAGGTTGGAATTCTGTGAACAGTTCAGCTAATTAGCAGAAGTTCCTGAGTTTGTTGACAGGATCACGTGGACTGACGAGGCAAACTTTTCTTTAGATGGTCACGTTAACATCTCATAATGGAAAAATGTGTAAATACTCAAAGTTTGATGGTATGGGCAGGAATTTGCTCTTCATTTATCGCTGGCCCTTATTTCTTCCCAGTTACTTTTAGTGGAAAATTCTTTCTTGCAATGCTTAATGATTTTGCATTGCCACAATTACATGCTAGTGCCGATAATATGGGACCTCGATGGTGGCAACAAGATGCAGCTCCTCCACACTTTTCATTGAAAGTGCATGCAAGATTGGATTAAACTTTCCCAGACCGATGAATTGGCCGTCGAGGCCCATTGGACTGGCCAACAAGAAGCTCTGACCTGTAGTGTGGGGTATTGTTAAAGAGAAAGTGTTCTCAATGACTCCAAGGACTTTAGATCAGCTTAGGCAACGAATTGTCGAAGCTTTCCATATTTTTGATCCTATTTTATTTCAAAGGATCTGTAGATCGGATCTAGGAAGAATTCAAAAGTGTGTAGGAGCTAATGGCGGATACTTTGACTAATTGTTATTTTTGTATAATAATAATGTAATGCTTCATTTCGACGGTTACTTTACGGTATTTTAATATATATATATAATTTAACAATTTATTCTTGAACTGTATTTATTTGCATTTTGAACATTTTTTTAAAGAACTCTTCTAGACGTTTCCAGAAAAGGGTTTTCAAGGGAGGAGAGACCCTTAGAGATGCCATGAAGAAGTCTGAGTGAGTTATACTTTTAATTGCGGTATTTTTAATACAATTCTTTAATCAGTTATATATGAAGATGTGTGATTGTTATATTTCAAATAAATAACACGAGTATTGTAGTTTTTTTGCTTTTGTGTAATTTTATATAATTTATTTATTTTTCAGAGACACAGGAAAATATGTTCGAATAGGTCACAGCTATTTTGATATCATCGAGAAAGAAAAACAACAGCGGGTGAGAGCGTTTTTTTAAAATTTATAGTTGTAATATTGAGTTACTATTGTCAACTTGCTAGTTAACAGAAATTATAAAATCAAAGACTTGAATTAATAACTTTTATCAAAAGCCTAAACGGTTTGTTTATAGGCCTTTAAAGAGCGCCATGCAAAAGAACTCGCTCATTTTCGAGCAAGGACGGAAATTCGTCCGCCAAAAGTCGGATCATCCAGCAGTGAAGATGATCACGAAGGCGATCCCACACGGTAGGTCCCGACCATGTCTTTTGTTCTGTATATATTTTATCTAAACCCACTGTAGTAGGTCGTTATTTCTATGTGAAAGAATGTAGAGTCCACAATCTATTTAGGACTTCAAACTTCGTAACATATATACTAATGGAACATTATTTCGTATTTTGAAATGATTCCAATCGCATCGTGTCAAATTTCATGTTAAACTTGAGATGCAAAGCTTATTCTTCTTTTTTGTCTGCTTCAGGGCTCTTAACTATGCCTAGAGTTTAATTAATTTATGAATAAAATTTTTCGAGGACCACGCAGTTGGTATTTTACCTACTTACCTACAACATTACCTCCTTTTGAAAGGTTACGATTTTTGCAGGCCACAATTTCTAACGAAATAATTATTAAAAATGACCATGCGAATTGTGTTCTGAACAAGTTTTTTCAGCTCTGGAAGAAGGCTTGGATTCTTTTCTTGAAACAAATTTGGAAACAGAAATACGAAGTCGAATGTTAGACTGCCAGGCTCAAATGATGACTTTCATTTTTTTTGCTTACATTTGAGTATTGGCTTTTTCACATAGAAACAATTTATCTAAAACGCTTCAAGATGCAATCGAAATTGACTCAACAGAATCTTTTTTGTAACTATGTAATAAATATTAAGTTGTGATTTCATTACTTGTTTACGGATGGTAGTTGATGATATTCAAGATTTTCACCGTTTATCTTATTATCGAGTTTCATTGGTCGGCAGATTGACCTATTTTAATGAAATAAGTTGTTTTCGAGTAGTCAAATTATTATTCTTCGGATTGCAACACATGCAACTCCGATGAACAACACAATTATTTGGAAGGAATAAATAGTTAGGGACCCATAAAGGGCTGGACCCTAAAGGAAATTCATATTTTATATTATATTAATATTGGATCTAGCACATGCATTTAATTCAACACAATAGATACATACCTATACCTACTCGAAAAATATATAAAATTGCATCTATTACAATTATATATAATTACAATAATAACAAAATTTTGAAAATATTATCAACCAAAAATGTCATTGCCTAATACCATAACTGAACCGAAATAATGACGCTATTTTTTGAAAATATATAGTTTTCTTAGAATCATACGTTTATTTTTCAAATATGAAATTTTACTGTAAGATAATTTGAAAAATATGAAATATACACGAATAAAATAAAAACAATAAAAATGTGTTGTTATAGTGAATTAAATATTTTTTTTAGGAAAATTTATTTTTTATTATCTGTAGATTATAACAAATCAGACATAATATTTTTTTATGGTTTAAGCTGATTGAAAAACTATTTAATTTAATATACTAAAAGGAAATTAAAAAAACCTTTTACTCAATATAATACCATTTTATTATTATTAAAATAATTATTTAACACTCTAACTTTTATGTTTTCTACTTCATTAAAGAGTGATTTTATAATATTTGTTTATAAATAAAATATTTATTTGTGCTGTTATTTATTTATTTAAAAGCATAAATGTGGGATCATATAACCTGAATTATATTTTTCAAAGTTGTTTTAATTGATTCGTATAATGGAAGATTTTTTTGTATATAGAAGAGCGGCAATATTGAGCATAATAACTTTAATGAAATAAAAAGTTCCGCTATTGTAAAAGTTTATTTATTAATTGTCGAAAATGAATAAATTAATTGCTACCATTGTCAAGTGAATTCAATTGATATGATATGATTAGGGTGTTCTAGTGATGCAAACTTTTATCTCAGAACTATTTTCTTCGATTTATACAGAAGAAATTTAAAATTTTGAGTTAATTTAAGTACGGAAAAATAGGAATAATCTAATTATCTTCTAAAATATTTTAGCTGCAGATATGAACTTAAATAAATTAGTACAATAATCCTTTACTAATCAATTTTTAAGTGTTGATATAAAATATTTTTATTTTTTCCACCTTTCACCAATCTTTTTATCTTTTTTTCTGTTAGAATATCTTATATTTCCCTCTGTGTATAATTGTTGGAAGGAAAGTTACTTTATTATAGTTCGAACATCGCCCTTGTTTCAGCCGCACCTTTTCCGGATGGACGGAAGAAGAAGCAAGAGAACGAAGACGGAAGAAGTTCATTCCCCGTCCCTACACACCGGTGCACTGTAACATATGCATCCCCTTACCCAAGAAAACTCCTGAAAATCCCCAAATGCTGTGAGTATGAGGAGAAACCCCTTTAACATTTTTCTACAAAAACTATTTTTGTTTTGAAATGTCAAATATATAGAATTACTTGTATGTAAAGAAATAATTTAAATAAAAAACAATATAATTTTTAAGTATTTCTAAGTAACACTACTGATTTAATTATTTTGTTCACAAAATTTATCTTGCCTAATTAGTTAAATATTTCACGTAAAAAGCATTACTTTAAAACGTAATTGATCTTCTATTTATTCAGACTGGAATTTAATAACATATAAACTCTGTAATTATTGTACATTTTACGGAATTCAAATGACGACACTAAATTAATTAAAATTGAAAAAAAATTGTTCAAAGCTTCGTTATAATCAATTATATACAAAGCAAGGCTATAATTTAACATAAAATTTTGTAATTTGATTTTACCTTTAATTAGCGCTAGTTCGTAGGAGGAGGTTATTCATTTCCATCAAAGTGGGGTGTTTTGTAAATAGTCTGACAATAATACTAATGAATAATATGATTCTAGTAAAAACAAATCAAATTTAATCTTTTTATTATCATACATTTTGATACATAACATTTTCGTTTATTTATTGATTTCAAAAAGGAATATTATCATTAAAAATGTGTTTATCACAGAAGAAAACGTTAAGTTAAAACGTCTGATCTGTTAGTATTTTTTTTTTAAACTATTTTATTTGGTTTGTATTAGCGTTTATTTTATAAAGAGTGTTTTTATTGTATTATACGTTTTGTATTATATATTTTTAAACATTAAACATTTTAAAACTTTTTTCTTTCTAATGGGTCTTTTTATGTAATTTTTGTTTATTATTATTCTAACTAAAATGTCAAAAAATAAATTGAGATTTGTAATACAAGAATTTATATTATACAACACAATGAGAGTACAACAAACACCTTATTATTAAATTATTATTATTATATTAAAAGTCATGAATCTACTTGTGATTGCCTAGTTACTAACAATTGTATTTTTTTGTTTATTAATTATAAATATTGTGTTTCTTACAAAGTAGTTACAGTATGTCGCGTCAATCATATTTCTTCCTTCAGAGTTAATTAAACTTTTGAATATACTTTACAAATGGCATTATTTCTGGAGTATAAAAAATCTAAAAATATCATTGCAAACTCTTCACACAATTTCGTAGCAGAAATGTGCAAAACTTTTAATTTAAGCCCTCTATTTAGTTACATTTTATTTTTGATTTTCAATGATCATCAATTTCTTGGATTGCAAAAGTTACTATTATTTGTTCTTGACGAATGCGTACAGTAACTAAGGCCTGAGGTCGGAACTTTTTCGAAGTGTTCTGAGATGATGTTGAGATGTTCCAATAGCTACATTTTCTCGCGCAATAAGCAAATTTTCATCTTCGAATTTCAAAGCGTATAAAGTTGGAATACTTTCAATTTCACGAGTAAAAAAATTGATATATCTGTATCTAAGCCCCTTATAATCCGTGTCAAATACTGGCTAAACTAAACATGTATGTTACAAAATTTGATAATTAAAATAAACTATTATCAAAAAATCAATAATAATTAAATTTTTATTTTTTAGATATTAACAATAGCATTTACCTGTACGTTGATTTCGCAGTCATAGATGCTATATTTTTACAATAGAAATTGACTTAACATATTTCGCTTCGTCCTTAATATAATACCTATTATAATATTAAAATATAATATATTTAGAGCCTAATTAAAAGTAGCCTATGTCATTAATGGAATAAGATCTTGAATAACAAAAACGCTTATTTATAGTTGACTAATATCAAATAACCATTCATTAGATACACATTTAAATTATGAAAATATTAGAAAAACATTGAAAGGGTATTTTTAATGGTAAACATGTTTTGTAGGGCATATTAAAAAAAATTGCCAAAATTGCAATGAAACATATTATATAGTAGACAAATGAAACGGTTTGCCTATTGAATGTATACATATATTAAAATAAAACCTACATGTGGAAAGATACTGAAGATTTGACTGTACTGTCGATATATTACGAAACATAATTCGTCCTTTTTTTATTTTACACCTGCTATTATAGTACTACATGTTGCCGCGCTTTTTAATAATGTTCCTTCTAGGTAACAGCAAAATTTAAACTAAGTCTATTTCTATGATTTTTACATTCTTATGCTATATTTATTTCAGTCATTTTTTAAATAAAATTATTAAAAAATTCAGTCAATATTTTTTATCTAATGAACGTAAAATTCATACAATTATAGATTTAACATATTTAAAAAATATTAATTAACTATAACTTAGTCAGATGGGCCAACTCCGCAAGATCTACTGTAGAAAAATTATGCGTTTCCCTTTACATTTTGTACTAAGAAGAATCAGTGTATATTGTGTATTTTTCTTCCTATTTACATAGTTATTAAATTGTTAATCGATAGATTTTATTGTTGTACTATACTTGCAAAACCTTTTAAATGAAACTGAATTGAAAGTATTTTCTTTTCAGGCGATCGGTATATCGTCAACTGTGTAGTCTTCACTGGTTTCTGGAGGCAATGACACAGGAAACTCAAAACGTTATGAAACCCATTTCTAACAGCTGGAATGTAAATCAGTAAGTAAATTAACTTTAAACTACTCTCCTTGTACGTTTTACCTTCATTAAACTTATTTTATGAATTTGTTAACATAAAATCCGCATTTAAATATTTACTAATTTTAATTTTTTAATCAAATCATATGTCTAATATTAAAATAATTTTCTATCTCTATCTCAAACTCTCCACTGTTTTTCAACCGATTTTTAAAAAAACTTTCTTAACAAGAGCTTTGACAGTGAGAAGCGCATCATTTTGACTCTTTTAGTGCAATTTAATCGGAATATTTCTTTATTGGTGCAATTTCAAAAGATTACATATTTTAATATCAATATTAATTCATTTGACCTCCAATTTCAATCTATGAAAATGTAGGATGCCATTACGTCTAATCAAAGATCAAATTTTTACATCAATTTTTTTAAATGTATTGCAAATTGGTTTATAATTTTCAACAAAAAGACTTTTGTTATTAATAAATAATTTCGTCTATCGAATGAGTTACAACTTCTAGAATTATATAAATATTATTGAATAATTAAATTTTTAATTTGTATGATTTTCAAAGCACCGCCAACAAATTATATATTTATTATTTATAGACGTGGACGTATATTGATTACCTATAGACGTGGACGTATATTGATTACCTATAGACGTGGACGTATATTGAT
>JAUZNC010030280.1:10509-20895 GCA_034780395.1 Vannuccia rotundouncinata | reverse complement strand
AGGAGAGGAGAGGAGAGGAGAGGAGAGGAGAGGAGAGGAGAGGAGAGGAGAGGAGAGGAGAGGAGAGGAGAGGATGTTTTTGTATTTTAAAAATTAAATAATTTTATTATAATTAAATTTAGAATAACTTAAATTAAAATAAATTTATATATATGCATCAAGTGAAAATATGACTTAAATATTCTCATGAAAAGAGAAAAATGATCCACGGAGGCAAATGATAATTGTTAATTATTCATGGACTTTTCTTTGTTCACAGAAATTACGCAGGAATGTAAAGCTAATCGATACACAAAAATATTTTTCTTCAATGAGGTTTATTACAGGGGAAACCACGACCTGTGGGCAACTAGACATTCTGGCGCTTGTGGTGGTAAAGGGAAGAGAATACTGAGGAGAGGAGTGGAGGGGTAGATTAAGGAAGAGATATGTCAGAGTATGTACGTTTGAAATGCCATATCCTAGTTAGGTAGTATAGATTTGCTGAAGTGGTTATAACATAGTATTGAATGGGACAAGGAAATTCTAATCAAAGAGGCTACACCGGTCCTTGTTCTGTACTATAGTTACAGTTGCATTATCCGATTGTATGTGGGTTCCAGTAAATCATACTGTCTAGTGTACCCAGAGTAAATGATACTTTTATCAAAGTTAAGATCAGAAGGGTTTTACATGTTGTCAGAGCAGGTGTCGGCCTGATTGATTACAAAATGAGATCTGTACAATTAGATTATACGATATAAGAGTATTTATAGAAGGGAAGTTTTATACTATATTTTAAAAGTGCGGGTTTGATATATATTCACTATTTTATTATAAAGGTGGGAGGGAGGGTGCTGCATGTGGGGTTAGGGTGCTGAACTAAGAGACCTCACTTATACCAATGGTGTAGTACACTATATCTATTTGGGACAACTGTCTTATATTTTGTCTTGATAATAACTCACCGTGTTTGTTTTACAAAAACAGATTTAACATTTAAATGTATCTAACATGGTGCATATATACATCCTATACTAACATATATATAATCTAAAAATAGAGCTTATTATTCGTAGTATACACAGATTTCATCCATTAACAAATTTGATTAAAATTCGTTTAAAATTAAATAGGCTAAATTAAAACTGGTATCAATAATATGATTTTTTTAAAATAATATATGTATTCTCAATAATTTAGAAAATATTTATAAAAAATTAATTCCATTGATTTCAACTTTAATATTGGATAATAATCAATAATAAGTAAGGTCAATAGTATAATTAATATTAAAAATATATATTAATTTTATTCTTAAGTACTTTTAAATTATTTTAAATCGAAAAAATAATTTTGAATAAAACTTTGACACGTAAAGCTAAATACAACGAAAGGTAAATCAATTAGTTTTAATATTAAAACCCGGTCACGATCGTTTTATTTTAAGCCTAAAAAGTTGACTAAAGGTCGTATTTCCTAATAACTTTTAAAAGAATATATAAAAATAATTTGAAAATATCTTACCATTTGACTTTGTGATTTCGGCTTCTGTTTTATATTTGAAACCTTTTCACTTGCTAAAAATATATTAATATTATAATATAAAGATTTGTATTACTAAAATATTAAGAAGTAGTATACTACTTACTAACGGCGGTTATTATATCTGCGAGAAGAACACCGTCAGCTACATCCTTTTGTAAGTCAGTGACATAGCGGGAATAATTTGCCTTTTCTAAGTAGTGGTTAGCCCATTCTGTGTAGATCTGATAAAAAATGATGTTACTATTATTTATTTTGGTCAAATTATATTTACATTTTGTCATTATTTGTATGTGAAAAAATAATTTTAAAACTGAATTTATGTATAGAACAAAAAAATTATATATATAAAATTAAATATTACATATTTTTTTACTTTTAGAAAGGAGCTATTTACAAACAGAAAAAATTACTAGAAAACAAGAAATATTTTAACGTTTGTTTTTGAAAGATTTCTAAATTAAAACAGTAGATATCAACTAATAATTTTTTTTTACTATATTAGGTATAGGTACTTAATAATAATAATAAAAATAATTTAATATTTATAATCAATAAGTAAAGTCGATGTAAACTGGAAATTAAGAGTTAGTTAATTAAATATCTTCTTAATTTTAAATACAAGACAGTTTTTGAAGTTATTACATTATTAACCCTTTGCAATTAAACGATTATAATTTTACAAAAGTTAAAATTAGAATATATGAATTATTTTATCGATTTTTACTGTGAATCACCATCAATGGCCTATAGTTTCATCGAGTGAAAAACTATAGAACTGACATCCCGATTGCCCGAATTCTGAAATATGATTAATTTGTTCGGTAATAAATTTTCATAACTTATAATTCAAGAAGAGAAACTATATAGCACAAGAAGACTGAAATAGAGACGAAATAAGGTGAAAAAGGTGAATCGTTTTCGAGAAAACGCTTTTCAGATTAATATGTTAATATGAATTTCTGTGTTTGCCTACAGTTTTTTTAAAAAGGAATGAATTATAAGACATAAAATGGACTTTTCTTAAGAAACTTGCAGATTGAAAACGTTAGAAATAACTAAGTCAAAATAAGGTGACGAAGCCATGGTTTCAAATCACACAGCTATAATTAATTTAATTAGTTAAATAAATATCACGGAAATTGAAATTGTCTGAAATTTTATTTCTGGTCATGAGATTAGTATCAAATCTATTATTTTAATTAAGTTTAATTAGGCAAAAATAAATAAATCAATAAATTCACCATTGATGAAAAATATCCAATTCCTCAAGACTAGATTTTATAGTGATTGCGTAGTTCTGCATGCACAATTATAAATATTTGTTAACGCAATTGTTCATTTCAATAAGATAACAGTTTTTTTATTTTTATTGATTTTCTAATTCTTTTATCCAGACTGTAGGGCTACCGATCAATTAATCCCATTTCAACTGCTATGTATTATATATTGTGGATGCGTACCTTATAATATAGTCGAAATTCTCATTAACTCTCTTTACTTTCTTAAATCTTTTAATCTATATTATGTTGTGCATAAATCGATTAATGATATTTTTAATTGAACTCTAAACTATAATGCTATAAAAATAAAGAATTTCAGAATAAATTATAGTGAAAATTGAGAATTTCTCCCTTTTGATTAAAAATAAAATTCCCCAAGCGGTCCCACAACTTTTGAAGTGATTCCGAACTATTTTATTACTGGATAGAATTGTTTCAAAAAGTGTTCATTAATGCCCATGACTCATTGCAAAGTTTAAGGGAGTTGTCGAGTATATTATTATATAGGAAACTGTTTTCCGATGTTAAATTAATATAAAATGTTGGCTTTAGAAAGATATTCAGATAGATTTTGATTGAGTAGACAGTTTGCGCTGCCAATTGCCCAAACTATTAGTTATATTTTTGGGAACTATGTTAATCTGTATTTTGGGGATTGATGTTACGTAACTTTTTATCAGCTATATACGAGGGATTATAATTAGAATATTTAACCTTAACTATTTCGTGGTCGCTTCTTACTGAACACAAAGTTTAACTGGTCAATAAAGATAATCGCTATCGGGGCTGGTCGCTCTTGTCAATTTGATTGATTAATTGAAAGATTAGAAAACAAATAAAAATAACTCCCCTAAATATGCGTTCTTAAATATGCAGCAAAACAAAAATAAATGGAATGTTTTAAAATTGTCATTAAGAAAAAATTATATATTCCATACAACATTTTCGTATTAGATAATTTAAAGTTAATTTACAATAAGAACAATTATAAGTATTAAAAATACAATAAGAATAAATTATTCTTTGTTTAAAAATTCACTCACCGCTAAAACAAGTATTTAAATATTATAATTTTGCAATCACTCATTATACATGCATTCTATATAAATCAAAATGTACTGAGAAGTTAAACATTATCACAATTTAATTACAAATATCATTGCGAATATGGAGGATACCAAATATTAATTAGTAAATTATATATTGTCTATTATAGGTGTTATAAGCAGAGATTATAGTAATATTCTTTGGAGAAAATAAACTCTTGTGAATATCCGTGATTTGAAGGACAAGTTTATACTTTTCTTATTTCGGTTTGTTGAATAAAATAAGCCAACTGGAATTTTAAAATTATTCGACTGGAACCAATAAACTTAAATAATCAATAATCTCTCAATCTGTAAATATAAAGATTTTCTTTAGATTATTTAATTTATTTACTTTGGTATATAATTATGGGCGTAATTCTGTCGTATATGAGTCACTTTCAAGTTTGGCAAAAATCGACACATTACGAACCCATTATGGAAGCCTCCCACTCTTACTATAATTGTGTAATTTTAGTGTGCTATATACAGCAGGTTCAGATATATCTGATCATGGTGCTGGTGTGCTAGATTAGGGAACTGATTAGCAGAAGTCTGTGAGACAGTGAGGCCATAGGAAAGAGGGAAGACAAGAGAGAAAGATAGTTTGTTCAAGGTTGGCGGAGGGGAGGGTATAGGGAACTATTAGGTAGTGAAAAATAATTGTGATGGGTTGTTAAAAAGCGTTGAATCGCTTTGCAAAATATATTTTGGCCAAAAATGATGCTTATTCTTAAATGTTGATCAACAAATACCTGGAAGAAAAAGTGTGAATAAAAGTAAAAGGTTAGACTATAATACATATTCAGAAGAATTAGAGAACACAAATACACACTATAGAATGGATTGAAAGAGGTGAACGGAGGAAGAGGAAATATAGCAATTGATTCCAGATATGGGGAGGGATATTTAAAAAAAATAAAATTGATTCATTCAGACATTATAATTTGTTTAAATATAAAATCTAGTTTTTAATTTTTATTACTGTATATTCCTATAATATAGGATTTTCCGTCTAATGAAATCGATAATCAAATTACTTCAACTCTTATAAGTCTTATAGACACTTATCGTAAACTATAATAAAATGAAAGTTATAGTTATAACAGCATTAGTTTGAATTTATGCGCGCACCTTTATAGCAGTATAAATAACTATAAAAATTCTTCCATCTTCCTTTTAACTATATACACTATAAACCATTTTACTGTTTTTTTAAAGAATCTATATGTTCACTGACGGCGTTTATAATCTGGAAAATGTTGGCATGGATAAACAATTCTCGTGGAAATAATTGCCTAAAAATAGTTTTAAATATTTATTTAAATATGAGAATCAACAATTTATATGTTTCCTTGATTTTAAACAAAATTTAAAATATATACAAAAATATACATTGGTTTGATCACTGTATAGAATTGAAAAACTATATTATATTATATTTCGTTTGTTATTTCACTAAAAATATTTCTTTGAATGTTTCTTTCTTTAAACAATTTACCCATCAAGAGCTAAACATTTCATTTTAATTTGAACTAAAAATACTGCTTAACAAATGAAAACACAAACCCACTTTGTAGATAAATAAAATAAAAAACATTGTTTATTTTTATCTAATTATTCCTATAAAAATACATTATTTTATTATAAAATAACCTTTTCCCTTTTCCAGTATCTTGATCAATCAAAAATTTGAATTTTAAGTTAAATATAATTTAACAGATATAGATTAACATTTTTTATTCAGTTTAAAACAAGAGCGAACTAGGAAACCTCTAACCTTTTTTGAAGGATGCATCAAATCTCACACAGAAATCATCCCTTGAAATTGAATACGAAAAACAAGGATCTCGAGAACACTGAATACGTCGACATCTTTCGTTAACATGTCAGAGAAACTGGACAAGTTAAATATTCGTCAAAAGCTTACATTTCCAAATTGATATTCCACAATTCTAAACCGATCCGAGATAAACGAAAGTGACCCTAAAATGGCGAACACTTTATGAGCAGATATAGAACTCAGAGGATGTTTAAGACCCGTGAAACACTCATCTCCGAAATTCAACTTATTTCTTCAACTGGTGGATCATAGACGTCAATCGATATTAGAATTATAGGCCCAAAACACAATCAACGCTGGCAAAGAAAGCCGACAAGTCTCCAAATCGGTAAAAAAAGAGGCACCTCTGCGATTATCTTCTGGGTTTTGGAGAAGGGTGAGCATTATAATTTTATTGCATATATTTCAGTTAGCCAATGAGAACAGAGAGACCTAATAAGAAAATGTTATTATCTGGAGCAGTTATTATTAACTCAAAGGCTTGTTTCATTACTGAAACTTTCATTACACCTGACTATATAACAGTGTTGAAGGGAGCGCCATTTAAATGGCGCCATTGAAACAAAACGTTCAATACGATTACGTAGTAAGAAAATGCCTACTGCACCGTTAGAAAAATATTTTTTATTCCAGAGCCTTAGACTTATGTAAGATTATATCATATCATTTAAGGTTACTGCTTTGATGAACTGGGTCTTATACATATTTAATAGATTAGTGGTATTATATAATATAATTGGAAATTCATATTGAATGCCATGAATTGGACCCTTAGGAGTTTGATTGTGAATGGATCATTATTAAATAGATCCGATATTTGTGAATATAATGTCGTTTTTATGTGTTAGGTAATATAATAATTTCACAGTTTCAGTCACTCAGCTAGTTATTGAAATAAAAGAATAAATAAACCTTTTAAATTCAAAATATGTCAATTGTAAGAAGAATTTTATTGCTTTAATTTATAAATATTTATGTTTGTTAAAATAATGTGATTGATTGATAGGTATATAATCCCAAATTGGTAATATCTGTTTAATTATACAAATTACAACAAAATATTTGTTGAAAACATAATATTGGATGCTTTATATATATAACAGGATCCAATAGTTATGTTAAGATTAAATAATTATCATACTACAAGATATTCACTTTTTCGTGTGTTAATATAGCAAGAAATTCAAAATATGCATATAATAGATATTTTCAAATTTAGAGTATTCAATGCCATTTATGATAAACACCGAAACTAAATTTACGACTTCTAAATATTAATTTTAAAATCTACAAATGATTTGTCAGAGAGGCCTTTTTTGATTTGACAAAAGACAAGTGACAAGTTTTATTAAGTTGTTTAAAAATTTGTATACCCAACAAATTAGATTTTTAAAACAAATTTCTTGGGCAACACAATTTTTAATTTTAAAAATATATCTAATTCTGTTTTAATTATTAGAATGTTTTAAAAAAGTTTTTATGATCAGGCCATAGACATTACATTAATACTACAATTAGATCTGCAATTTAAAATTAAATGCTTAGACGTTATAGTCAAAAAACGGTTAAAAAGTTCAAACTGACTAATAAAATTGAAGTTTTTTGCCTTATAACACGATGACAAATAATTTTAAATGAATAAATTTTAGATTACAGATCTATCTAAAGTATAGATATATAATGTCTATGGATCAGGCATGTTATATAATCAGGAGCGTAGTCAGGATTAGACATTGGGGGTGCATTATGGGTGATTTGAGGGTGTACCCTCCACCAAGGTCCAGGGCAGAGTCCCTGATGAAAAGGGGGGGGGGGCTAAAAGGGCAAAGTCCTTCCCCAGATGTTGTAATGTTTTCAACATTAATTTAGGTGATTAATATATATTATTAATATATAGTATACCTATAACCTATATACTTATAAATATTTGTATGAATACTTTTACTCAACTTAAAACTATATGAGCATAAGGTGGAAGACATAACTTTAACAATTTAGAAACATATTGTCGTTTTATTTTTTGTTATCCAGGGGCGAAATATTTACAAAACTCATAAATGTTCTGAATGTTTTGTCATACGCGACAGGTATACTAACAGATGCACAGATATAATACTCTAGGTAGCAATTGCGATTTAGGCAACAACTAAAGATAATTCCAATCATCGAGGGTGCAATTGGGAGTATATTTCTGCCACCTCATTTGAATGTACATATGTCTTAATCATAATGAATGTCGAGCAGTATCGTGTAAATTAGAATTTATAACTGGATCTGCAAGAACAAAACCAAGATGAAATCAAAATTCGTAATGGAGGTCAGCTATTGTTGAGTCTCAGTTTTGCTTGAGGAGTCCCAATCTATAAGAATCAGTTGTCATCATGATTATCATTGTGCAAGCCATACCTTATAATTTCGAGTGCAAAAAATGTTGGTAGTCTGTGCCATAGATATATAATTTGTTTATATAGTAATTATAGTATGCAGTTTCAAAGCTCTATGGTCGGTATGCCTTTCTGACCAAGGAGTTCGGCACAGATCTCTTGCATGCATACTGAATTCCGTCATACACCCATTATGCATGGAATGCATAACTAAAATATATATTTTTATACTTAGTACTGTGTGTGTGCGTGGGGGGGGGGGGGGTCGTTTGCCCCCCCAACACACCCTAACTACGTCCTTGCTGACAACCCCAAAGTTTTAAACTCGAAATTTGAATTAATTTTATAATCAAATTCTTTTGAAAGAAAAGTCTACTAAGTACTAAGTATTTGTACTAAGTACTAAGTACTAAGTACTTCTTATCTTTAAATGTATTCTGAATTTTCATTTCTCTTGATTTACAGTTATTTATGTTATTTCCTCATAAACGTGCTCGAAAACTCAACGTATCTGTAATTTTTGAATCATTCAAACATAATATAATTAAAATTGCACGATGATGTAATAACACACACCAAATGTAATCTGATCAGTAAGACTACGGTTCCTTACAGAGAAATTACCAGAACTGACATTAATACCTGTATAGGAGCTACATAGAAAATATACCCCTCAAAAATACAACTTTTTCTTCTGAAAAACGTTAGAACCACTTAGTAACTTATTACAGATATACGACACCAATTATCAACTAGAAGATCCGCTATTCAAGTTGTCCTTATCGAGAAATCTACAGTTCCACGACTTCTGCTTATATGAGTCATGACTGTTTTATTCTTTACACATGTGTGAATAATGTTGCCTATATATCTCGCAGCTAAAATCACAATTTTTCTATCGAGTTTAGACGTAAACAAACGAGTGTCAGAATATAGTTTACTGTTTAAAATTACTTTCAGTTTGTTTAAAATAAAAGAACGATTATATATTTTTGCTGAAGCGGATTAAGGAAGCTAGATTAAGGAAGTTTCCCTAGAATTCAGTAAACTATTCGCCAACATCTCAGGATAAGGCTAATAAATTATGATACATTATAAATATTTTTTATTAATCAGATTAGTATAAAATTGTATAATTGTATTCAAATATTTTTATCGTGGAAAAACTAAAAACTAAACATTAAATTATAAATTAACTTAAAATATTAATATTAATAAATATTATTCCAAGAGGCATATTTCAAATGGGGATTTATTTCTGTATGATATCGTGTTTTGAATGACATCGATTTTGTAGTATATTTATTTAAAATTTCTGGACCTCCATTTCGGTAATATGAAAGCATTATATATTTTAATCTGGCGGTCATGCATATCCATTATATCCATTATAGGGAATCATATACTTATTGTTAATTTCTAAACTTTAGATTCACTTTCAAGTTTGTACATATAGATAAATACAATATCTATAATGATTAAAATAATCAATAAATCATTGAATTTTAGTATATAATTCTCTAAATGCCTCTAAAATGAATGTTTTACACCATTAAATTAAGTTTTAAAATAGGTACCTAATTAAATTATTTTCCAATATTTAAAATTAATGTTATATGAAAACAGTTACCATTTTGAAGTAATATTAAAAATGTGAAAGACTTCATTTAAGAGAGCAATGAATATTGAAACAATAAACGTGTAAATATTATTAAATCAGTATAAAACGGGTTTTTGAATGAACTTCTATGTAGTTTTAGAATACAAAAACTTTGAATTCTGTTAACTCATATAAATAATTATTTGCAGCTTGAGTTCAATAAATCTTTTCCAACTAATTTATAAAAGTCAAGTGTCTATTTTTTCGTAACATTAATTCAAATATATTACAAAAATCTGATAATCAGATTTTATTGGAAGTCAGTTATAATTAAAACAATTTATTAAAAAAACAAATTTACCATTTTTTTTAATTTTGTTATTTCATAATATTATTAAATTTTACCACTTTTTAAATTTAATTAACATATTATTATTTAAATTTATAGATAATTCATCTATAAATAATGGACTTAATGTATAGTGTATTCAACAATATTTTAAATTATGTACTTACGTAATTTATGGTGGGTGCAGTAAATTCTGACTATACCTATTTAATTATGTTGTAATCGATAAAATTATCTTCAGTGTTGCGGATATTAAGTACATTATAGATTAAAATATAATAATTTAGGCATATAATCCCATATTTAAGTTTTGCGATA
>JAUZNC010030269.1:5390-20896 GCA_034780395.1 Vannuccia rotundouncinata | reverse complement strand
CAAATGTTCAATACAACAAAACAGATTGATGATCCGAAAAATCTCATCTTTGAATGGTGAAATCATGGGTTGCAGTCTGGTGACCTCTCTGGCAGCTATGGCCACTCTGTAGGCTTCTTCACTGTCGTAAATTGTCGTACAGCAATCCCGAAGTGGCCCTCCATCCTGACGATTGCTTCGATCCAAAAGAGCTTCACCGTTTTCCTCACTGGTTCTTGATTTTACTCTTTCATTAATGTTTTGTCAACACATAATCGATCAACAAGTGGATCTACTGTTCTTTGGTTAAGTGTATTTGCATTAGATGTGTTAAAGCGAACGATTCAGTAATTTTTCTAGAACATTGGGTTTTCCCATTAATGAAAATATCTGTAAACGTTTTTCTAGTGAATAATTCCCCATATATCCACGATCAACAACTATTTAAAAATGATAATGCAGGCATTCATTTCAAATGTATATAATGAATTTGAAATAATAATAATGTAATAATTTGAACTAGTATGAATTCTAGTATTTGAATTAAATAATGAATTCGTAATATGCTGTCGATGGCGCTAAGATATAGCGTAGACAGTTTATATTATTATAAATATAAAAAGTGGGGCGTGATTCAAGAAACACCGAACTTCAATATCATGTTTGACAAAGCAATATAAACTGAATTGTATACTTTTGTGTCATTTTCCGCTTCTTCAGGTGTAATTGTTGATGCTGAAAGATGTAAACGTATATCATTAGCAAAATAAACATAAATACAAATAAAAAATCAAAAAAAGGAAATTAAAATGTTTAATAAACAACAAAAACACAATTTTTTGAACAATTAATTAATTTTTAAATTAAAATATTAATTATTGAAAAATTCAAAATGACTGCATATAGCTTTTAAGATATACATATATAAAAGTCGTAAGAAAATAAATAAAGACAATTTTAGTTATTACTGAATAAAAATTATTTTAAAATAGTTTACACTGTTTGAAAAGTCTGAAACAAAAGTAATTAATAAATAATTGTCAAGGAATTGCAAAAAATTTATAAAACTGAAATCATATACAAAATCAAAATGACAAATCTACTGAACAATTATAAAATTATACCTTTAAAAAACTTCTTTTACTTCCCACAATGTTGACAATAAATACTAACAAATAGATTAATCCAGATGAACAATATAAGCAAACATTGTTCATTTGAATATTGTGAAACATTCAGAAATTAAATTAAAATGAAGTCTAAGCTCGTGTATAGTAAATATACTTACAAGCGAAGTCATTTGAACATGATGCAACATTCTCCATATTCGGCTAAAAGATGAAATAATTTTTAAGTTGAACAATTATTAGGGTTCAATAATGCAATAATGACTATAATCTTTAAATCAAATTTATATACGAATCGAGAAGTAGGTATTTTATAATAGTACAGCTGAGAGTTAACAGAAACAAAGATTCCTTTATTGTAGGGTGGGGGCATATGGAGATGAAAGCAGACATTAAACTAATAACCATTATTATATTAAATTATAATTTTATTCAACTAAATATATTTTTGGAATAAAGAATGAATTGATAATAATAATAATTATCTAAAAAGTAAATATATCTCACCAGAACAAGATCATCATTTTCTCTTTTGATTTCAGACATTAGATTAAAAAAGTATCTATAAACAAAAACAATTTGATGTTTAATAACTATTCTAAAGCAAGCACACATTTAAAAATGGAATAAATACAACAAAAAATGGTATTCATACATATGTAGACATGATCTAACACAAAGTTAGTGGTAGCTGCATGCAAAGAGATTTTTTGACATCTATTTACAGTACAGCCAAATGGTGTACTTCAGTTATGTACATGTTAATTTAAACTGTGGAAAGAGTTTTGTTTCTAACATGTATATGTTCTTTTTGTTCAGAGCTTCTGGTATTCAGCTATTTTCTATGACAGCATTTTCATAACATTTTGAGGTCAAAAGGATTTTACTATAGCCAGGTATTGCAACAACATAAAACTATGTTTCTTGCCAATTGTTAGCAAAAATTAAACCAATTTATTGATTCTTACTTACATATATGTAACATTTAGACAAGAATTAAACATTGTTTTTATGGTATTGCTTGCTACTACAATTAAACTAACAATCAAAAAATACAAAAACGTATGAATTTTGGTTATTGGAATATAAATACTGCAGAGTATGGCTCTGTAGACAATTATTATTTAAAATACATCTTTAATAAATCAAATTCCTTTTATTGACAATAGAATAATTTAATAGTCTGATTGATGAGTGTAAATTATAAAACTGTATGATGAAAAAAATATTGTTAACTACATAATAAATTTACCCAGGGTCACCACTAGAAATCTATAATAGTGATCAAATAGTCATTGCATTAACCTTTTACCATCGGTGTTGTAAAATCGAGATTTTCAAAATGTTATCTGCATTTCTATTTGAAGAAAAATTGATACTATATTGGGAATTTCAAGTTGCTGAAAACACCTTTACCCATAACCTCATTAAAAATGATATACTATACACTAATATTGGTATATTCAGTTGATTAATTTGATTTTATTGAACTTCATTATAATACTACTAAACCATGAATTTTCTCAAATTCTGTAATTAGATAAAAACGTAAATATTTAATATTATTTTAGTCAATGTATAAAAAATAATAAATTGCAGTTTTATTAGAGAATTACACAATGATTCTCTGTCACATATTTCCATTGAGATGATTACTAATGATAAATAAAGTTTTATATATTTCATTACTATAATAATTATGATTTAGTGAATGTTATGTTTTTTAAAAATAAAATCATACTAATCATAAATCCTATACCAATTTGAGGAAACATAACATTCGGCAATAGTGACAATGCTGTTTGCACCAAAGCATAAATTTACTTGCCTTAGAGACACAGCTTGCTAAAATAGTAAACCTTGTATGAAATTATTACTGACTGTTTCAAGAAACTACATTTGCAATATCTGTGGATTTATTAAACCATATATATATATATATCTAAAATTCCAAATTGTGTGTGCAACCTGTCATATATATATCATATACTGAAGCACAGGGTTTTTGTCAGGACTGTACTCTCAGCCACAGTTAAAAGGACCAGCTGGGAATTTTTTAGAAATGTATAATTCAATTTAGCTAAATTTATATTAGTTTAATAATTATTCTTGATAATGATATACAACAATGTCCTGATTGTGCTCTTATTTGATATACTGTTCTTAAGCCCTCATTTCTCAAGTTCTAGTTCTAGGCACTAGCTTAAATTTGATTAGTTGTGAATTAAAATTAAATACATACATACCCACATAGGTATGCATCTTATTTGCATCTATATGCATCTATTTGTATTTACAGCAGTTACTCATATAAACCTTTTGGTGATAATTAAATATTTTCCTATGTAACTTATGTATTCTCTAATTGATATCAAATAGCTTTGTAAAATGTTTTATTAATAACAAGTTCGGCATGCACCATACAAAGTCACCATTGCCAGACACTACTGTAAATACTAATTGAAAAATAATTTATATGTATATAATGTATTCAAATATAATGTATAATATGCCAGCAATCTTTAACTTCCATAGCTGAACCAAATAGTGAGCACATTTTCCGGCTCTACTTTATATCATAAAAAATGTCAAACAGAGTTTGCAGGAAAAGGATTTTTGCATTAAAATATGTATTTATCTGCTACTGTATTTGCACAAGGTTGCACCATTTTGTCAGTTATTTATAAGAATTCTATGTTTTTACTTCAAGCAGAAAATAACAAACATTATATTATTTGTAAAATTATAGCATGTGATCAGCATATGATTGCACTAATTATAAAAGTTTAAAAATTGTTTAGTAATTTTTTTTATTAAATTACAAAATTTGACAACTAAACATAATTATGATATATACATATCAGGGCTATATTAATTTACATAAGGTTTAGTAAAATACATACATATATATACAGACAAAAGTTAGAAAATAGTGATTTGTAAATCAGGATAAAATAAACTTATGATAGCAAATTTATTATAAATAAGATAAATTAAACTATATACCTATGCATATTATATAGAAAATTTCAATAACTAGTTTATTAATTTCATAATTATCCAATTACACTGAGAATAATCATTAAAGGAAATCTGAAAATTACTATAAAGTAATGAATAATCTAAACTGTTTATAATCACAAAAATCTTTATTTAGCTCTTTCTTATGGGTAATCCACAGTTGGGATATAATGATTCCCACAAGCAGGGGACTGAACAGTTATGTAATAAAAAATCTTTTCTGATATCAATGTAGATTGGTATTAGCTATAATGTTGCAGAAGTGACATTGTTTTCATATAAATAACTGTTGCACCAAGGGAAATATTTTCTCATTGGTTGAACATGCCTGTGACATTGTGAACAATATATACATTAAGAGTGGAGAGCAAACTCTATTCTGATTGTTTCTTTTTAAATAGCTGTTTTCCTATTTTAGGATAATTAGATATAGGCTCTACCATAGATACAGCAATGCCCTATCCCCCATTTAATAAATCTCCTTGCTATGCATTGTCTTATTTCTATATTTTATTGATAAATATAATAAGCAAGACAAAAGACATGTTAGCAACAGAACTAGAATAGCAGACAGTTCTAGAATTATCCAGACAGAAGTAGAATTCCACTTCCATCTGGACAATTTTAAAATCATCATAAATATAAATTACACAATGAAATACTTAATTAAAAAAACTTTATTTAAACATAAATACTGTTTCACTTGTAATTAATTTAATATTTTAAAAGTTGTTGTTAATTCATAAGTGAAGCATTTATACAGTATGCCCATTTTATAAGTATATGATGTAACTAGAATTTTTATTTTGAAATAAAGAAATACCAAACAGCCCCCAGCTTGCCCTCCCCCTACTTAAACACAACCCATTCTAGTTCCATTGTCTAGAGTCAGTACAGACAGATCTAGAATCAACCAGACTGAGGTTGTAGAAGTTTTAGAAAATAACAATTTATATCATTTTCAGTAATCTGTAGATAAAATCACATTATAAGATTCCAATTTCTTATGTATAAGGATTAATCTATTCAATTAAAAAAGTATATTATATTCTATATCTATCTGGAAGAATTTAGAGTTTATTTAATTAAGTTATTCATCAGTTTAAAATTGGTATTATGTTTCATTGACACATCTGTTCAGTTTTTAATTGGGAAATCCCATTTATATTAATGGAGTACAAATTTTAGTTGTTTGAAAATAATATTATGAGTATTTACATAAATAAAAATATTGAATTATATTATTTAAATTTTGTAGAGTTTCATCTGTAGGTACTTATAATATTGAATATGATCAATTTTGTATATATGTAAAAAAAATTTAATTCTCAGAAAATGGAAAGTTTACCTATATTTAGACATAAATATTTTTTACATTTTTTGAAATAAATATTAACATAGAAAACTTGTTTAAATTATTCAAAAACTGTAAAAAAAACATTATTCAAACACAAAGTTAATTATTAAAATGCCTAATCTAGGTTGAATATAGAATGAATTCTACTTCCATTGGACAGTATATACAAACATTCTAGAACCATTCATACAATACTAGATATTTAAATATATCTGGAAAATTTTAGAACCAACTATATTCTAGTTTCATCACCAATAAACATAATTCAATAATTTAAACTATAGGCAATTGTCAAGCACATGATTCAAGGGAGTTTCTGTAATTTTAATATTTGAAAAAAATGTCTGGTAATTTAGATTATGTGTGTAATTGTCTGTATTGCTCAATATAACAACTCAC
Source organism: Vannuccia rotundouncinata (assembly GCA_034780395.1). Taxonomy (NCBI): domain Eukaryota; kingdom Metazoa; phylum Platyhelminthes; order Proseriata; family Coelogynoporidae; genus Vannuccia; species Vannuccia rotundouncinata. The sequence continues at coordinate 15,013 of JAUZNC010030269.1, read as the reverse complement.
TACATACTTGTTATACAAATCCAAATATATAATTTGTCTATCAGGAAATCAGATAATTTCAGTCAAATTATTTTAGAAAATTAGTGTTAATCTTTTCTTATTGATTTAATGACTCTCTTTACACAAGAGTCACTGAATGTATACCTAATATATAGATTTTTACATGTTTTTTTTATAATGTTTTAATTTATAAATACATGTAATATTTTTAGATGCTTATAATATTTATATGAGACTATGGCATAATTATTTAAGGTGGTTGGGAGTTTGGAATATTAAGGTGTCACAATATTTTGAATTCTCTCATATATGATAAGATTTTAATTTATTTACTAGAATCCACTTTTGGGCCTTACTTTCAAATACAATGCTTTGGGCCTGTCTAATGGGTAATGTTAAACTTTGATTTATATTTCCATATTTTGATTGTACTTTTGCAAGCTTAAATATTATCTAAATGACTTATTTGACACTTTAATTAAACTGATCAATGAAAACAAAGATTTTACAGAAATATATTTTTAATAAAAATGTAAGAATCTACGATAGATTTTAACATACTTTATTGTTAATATTACTTACTTGTTATAAAAAATACTTCAAAATTTATATTTAATGATTATTTATATATTGATATCGAATACGAAAATGTATAACCAATTTTGCAAGATGCATTGTTTATAAGAGAATACAACATAATTTGACTATTTTATTACTTTTAAATGTCTATTATTTAATACAACTTACTTTTTATACTTCGCGATTAAAAAATCGAAATAAACTACAATTTAATGAAAGAAGTCAAAACTTATTTAACTTAAATTTAGGATGAAATTAATTAAATATTTGTACTGCTGATTTTAATAATTAAAAAAAAACATTTATTAAAATAAAAATTATTTTAATTGTATTTATTTAGATAATAATGTAAATCAAATTTTAGAATATATGTATTACAAATTTGTTTATACCTCCCTTACTAGAAGGGTTAAAATATATTGATAAAAATAAACATAGCGCAATATTTTAATAAACAATGACTTGTTATTTCTGAGAAAAAATGTTTACATTAAATGTATTATATTAAATTTGTAGTATTCTTATCCGTTTTAGATAATTTAACATCAACATAAAATTATATTGACACATTGATTGTTTTGACATAATCTGCTTTAACTGAATTTATATACGTACACACTATCTTGAATTACAGACGCTCAAAACATTATCCAGTTTAACATATATTTCTGCTTTGTACAACCATAAACTCATGTGAACTTTTGTCAGCCAATGATAACACTTACTACATCGAGCATGTCAATACTCGCATATGCTCAATTAACAATCTGCTTGCCTACAGTCAACAAACGACTAACCCGATCTATTATTATATATCTATTGTAGATGCCGTATATTTCAATTATACGCCTTTTAGTCATCATTCCAATACTTAGTATTTTTAAAGATTACCTTCTTGCGCAATCAAGAGAAACACATGGGATCTGCGGGTGACAATTTCGGACTTCAAATTCCAACAACACTGGAAAATAGAAATTGGCTTCATTTTTGCTCCAATTATGGCCTCATGTTTTAGACATTCATTTAGACCCTTGTATCTTTACATTATCTGTTAAACTGACCCATATCGACTAAGGATAACCCCGCTGCAATTACGGATGGCTTCTATTTGACTCTAACAACTCTAAGCAACAACACCACTCGTTGGGATATGCTTATTTTCGCAGGAAGTGAAATAAACTCATTTCTGGTCTCTGATGAGTCTATTGTGTCAACCTATACTATAGTGGTACTGAAAAACGATAATTTTCTTGTCAACGGAAAACAAGAACAAAAACCGTCACTGTCTACGACTTTCTATGGACCCAACAATCGCTTTTCTCTTTTAGACTGGATGATAACTCGAATTATCCACCATCGCGATCGCCAAATGATAAAATCAAACTAAGATCATCCGGCTCACCTCAATACGCAGCGAGCACTATCTAGTTCTATTATACATTGCATCAAATGGCCACAAAATAAAAAATTAACACAACTATAAAGTCTATTCATTGAAACATTCAAACAGCAGAAAATCTAGAAGTCGCCAAATAAAAATTCTAATTGCTCTACTACGACGCCAACTTTGCAGTATTGAAATTGTCTGGTCTAACGATCCCCAAATCTTCCAAATACTAAATACCCTAGTTAGGCATATATTGCAACATGCTCGGACTCGATAGTTTAGAAGCAATGTATGCTTCTTTCAGTATAGAAACCACCCACAAACTCGCAGTAAAAAACATATACATGATGTTTGAAATCGTTTTGACAATGCACACAACGCATGTACAAAGTTGCATGGGATAACTAATCAACGACGTTTTTTGTATATGACTGATATTTACACAAAGACATTTGAAGATATCGATTTTTTCATTGGTTTTGAACATTTGTTGTAGTTGGTGTTGTTTGGGACCGGATCCTTGTTCTCTTCGAATCTTTGACCTGAACGACTTGGTGTCTTCCCTATGTGCCTGGTTTCCCTTCTGGAAGGCGGATTGCGATGAATCGGTGGTCCCCCCCTCTAGACGTCCTGTACAATGAACCAGAATTTGGGGATGCGTACTCTGAAGCCACACAAATAAACAAACGACGCTTCAGGACGCAAAGAACGCCCCTGGCCCGCGCCATTGTTGCAGTTTCGTCAAAATAAGATCGTATTACAATCTAGAAGATAGCGAATCACTATGGTGTCAAGGCAATTGCGCTGACTTCGACGCGCTTTACTCGGCGGAACCAAAAACATCGAGCACTACCCCGATTTATAATTGGAGTCCATTATCCGGATATAATAACAAATAAACAACTCAGCGAACCGGGATAGGAGAGATCAACTGCAAGCCCGTTCTACACGAGGCTCGGATCACAATCACCTTGAAATCCCCCCCAAATGAAATCTCGTGACTTGGAATGTCCCAGCTCCACACCCTCAGAGAGGACTGGATGTGAACCATTTTATATCCTCTTTGTACTTTGCCTCTTTTATTGAAAACAAAAGTATTTTGAATAAACAACATTTTTGAAAATTTATGTTTAGATTATGAAACAGTAAAATGATTATATATGCAAATGTATTGAATGTGTAGAGGTTTTTCAAAAATCGTTAAATATAGCATTTGTTCCAAAAATTTTACACAATTTACTACGAATTCTTAAGACATATATTATAAATTTCCTATTTTTCCTTGACCTCTTAAATTTTTACATTAAAAAAATCAGGAAAAAGATATAAAATTGCTAAATATCCACATCTAGAACTATTATGTGGAATGTATTTTAACTTTACTTTAAATACTTTTATAGTGGGATAAAAAATTATGTTTAATATTCTCAACTCCATTCTAGAGTATTAATCACAATCCAATTTTTTAGGACCGATTTGACGTTAAATTTAAAATAGACTATTTTCAATTTTATAAGGTTTATAGAAATTTGTCTCAGAAGTCTATTGGTTAATGGTAAATAACGATTACATAACATAGATTTATTTGCGGTTTAAATCCGAAAATTTAATGTTTACGTGTTCGTGTTCAAAAACCGGTCCTAATTGTACTCGCAAACAATAATAAATATAATCTAAAATATAAAAATCTAAACAAAATCATCAAACATTTTTTTTGTTCTTTACCAAAAAATCGCCTTTGTCATTGTTTATTATATTGATTGTGGCCCATTTTTTGATTATAATATCTTATTGTATATGCAAATTTAAACAAAACTTATTTCGATAGAAATGTTCTATTCGTAAAAATTGTATTAATATTTTTTAAATGAAGTCTTTAATGTTAAACAAATGACAGACATCATATTAGCAAAACAGTTTAAAATTGCAAAAAAATTACAATAAGAGAATCAGCGTCAATATATAAACATAAATAAATATGTTACGTGTTACATGTTGCATGTACGTAGATATACGAAACATGTATAAGTTTATAATTCTAAAAAAAACTCAAAGAACATCTGTTTATAAAATCTTTTATGGGAAATATTTAAGTTGGGTACATCAACGGCAAATTGTTTATTAAAATATATTCACAAATACATCATTAAATAAGAATTGAACTACTTTATAGAACGCAGTAGAGACAATATTATTATTTCTTTATTTAACTCTTTGAAAGTTATTTTGAATATGAAAAATACATCTTTTTAATATCACAGATAAAACTATTTAGTAAGAAATACAATAAAAGTTTTAAAGTAGCAAGAGTTAAACTATAAGGCTTTTGTCAAGCACCATATCATACAAATATTTAGAAAATAAAGAAATCAGTTAGCCGGAAACCACTAACGTCGAAAGCGTGGTCCAGAATTTAAATTATGGATCACTAATTATTGAGGTTTGTGAAATAACTTGCGATAATACCTATATCAGTTAGTTCTCGGTCTGGACTAACAGTGTTACGTTAGAAATAGGTTCTACCATTCTGCAATGAGGGGACGGGGTATGGGAGGTTGGTAGTCAGTTTGCTGCATGCTTACTAGTTGTTCCATTCCGTGGGTGAAGCGTGTGTGAGGCTTGAGAAATGGGCTTGGAGCGTCCATGGTTGCTCTCAGGATAATCTCAGGCTGGAAAGAGTTAGATATTGAGAGTTATAACTGTCTTATGGTGTTGTCGGTATATTATGCCAAGAGGGTATTCTAAAAGCGATAATTTTTGTAATATGGATTATACTAAAGATGTTTTCATAATATTTCAATTGTCATTTTAGATCCATAAGTGTAAAACTTGTGTAAATTATTTTCATCATTATTTTTTCTATTTTAAAATCAGTTCTATTTCGGGTGTTTGTTGTAATTTTTATGAATTAGTTTGTGAGTATTAGATGTTAAACGTATATGTATTTTTGGTATCAGTAATGTTCATGCATCGATAGTTCTAATTGAAATGTAAATAATTAAAAGCTATAACGTGTCCAAAAAAATTATTTTATCTTTTGTTAATATATATTTGCTACTTGAGATAAAATAAAAAGTTTAGTATATATAAAGACCAAAAAAATAAATAAACACTGTATATATATATATATATAAATAAAAAAACTACATCAAAGTTTCGTATAGAAAATAAAGATAAGATGCCATTTATTTGAAACACAGGGATAAACATAGGAACTACAGACTATGACCAGAAAACATTACAACACATTTAAACACCTGGGATGCGCCGATCTTGTCTGAAAGATTTGAAAATTGAATACAAATAAAATTGATTAGAATTAATAAACCTTCCGTCGATAAAAATAATGAACAGTTTGAGAGAATAAACAAATAATCATATTTTTATGACACTAGCATGAAATAATGGCCTACCGATCGGTTGCCTATAGCACCGCTACGCATCATCGACGGCTGATACTGTTGAAGGAGTCGAAGTTGTCCCATTCTCTGATATCTCAGGCCTGCGTAAGGCTCTCCTGGCACGCAATCTGGTACAAAAGTCTGACTTCTTGTCTGTCGGTTAAGAGAGCTGTTGTCATTGCCCCAAGTCTTGGAGCGTTGTAGAGAGGTGCAGGGGTGTACACATGCTTGTGGTTGGCTGCCATGAGGGTGCTTCCCAGGGGAGTAGCTCGGATCTTTGCGTTCTCTTAAAAATGGTGGGGGGGGGGAGGGTTTTGTTATGACGGTGGAGGTAATTACCCGAATTAAGTAAAATTTATATTAAACTCGTATTATCCGATATTGATAATTAATTCACAAGTACATTGTGGGAATGATAAGTAGTATGATTAGGTCCAACTCATGACTCATCACGCGCTGATTGGTCACCGTAAATAGCCGATTTTGATTGGTGGCCCTTTCATCTCCAGTATATGGCAGGGCAACAGGAGTTAAGATAGATAATAAGACACGAGGGGACGACCAATCAGTGCGAAATGAGTCACGAGTTGGAGTTTCACAAGCCATACTCAAATTACTCACTTTCTCAAAAAGATTGGCTCCACTTTGGACATATGAGGAAGCTCTGGCAGTTTGGTGGGATGCTCTGATTTCTGTTTGGAGGAAGCAGCGAAGTAGGGGTCGTGACTGATCCTGTGGGCACTGGCTGTCCAGGCGAGTGTCTGGCGGAATGTTTAAATGGTCAATTATTATACAGGGCTTCCTAAAGTGCATACATATTTGTGGAACTTACTTCTCCGATCAAATTACAGAGAATTGTGGTACACTCAGGTCCAGTGTTCCAGCGAAGCTGATCCGGCCAGTAGAAGTCGGTTGGCGGCTGATGGAGTAAAGGATCAGACCCCCCGGCCCAGATGGTCACTGTACTGTTGGCAGCAACCATCGTACGTTTTGGGAATCGAAACATGGCCACGGGATGCCCACCAATGCATTGTTGCACTGAGAGACCGCTGAAGTCTACATCCTGCAAGTGAGAAGAGAAGGGGAGTCGAGTGAGTACTGACGAGAGATAATGTGAGGAGGAGATTCGATATGAGAGGAGAGGAGAGAGATAATGAAAGGAGAGGAGATTCGATATGAGAGGAGAGGAGAGAGATAATGAAAGGAGAGGAGATTCTATATGAGAGGAGAGGAGAGATAATGAAAGAAGAGGAGATTCGATATGAAAGGAAAGGAGAGAGATAATGAAAGGAGAGGAGATTCGATATGAGAGGAGAGGAGAGAGATAATGAAAGAAGAGGAGATTCGATATGAGAGGAGAGGATAGAGATAATGAAAGGAGAGAGATAATGAAAAGAGGAGATTCGATGTCAGAGGAGAGGAGAGAGATATGAGAGGAGAGGATAGAGATAATGAAAGGAGAGGATAGAGATAATGAAAGGAGAGGATAGAGATAATGAAAGGAGAGGATAGAGATAATGAAAGAAGAGGATAGAGATAATGAAAGGAGAGGATAGGGATAATGAAAGGAGAGGAGAGAGATAATGAAAGGAGAGGATAGAGATAATGAAAGGAGAGGATAGAGATAATGAAAGGAGAGGAGAGAGATATGAGAGGAGAGGATAGAGATAATGAAAGGAGAGGAGATTAGATATGAGAAGATGGAGGATTCAATTGAAAAAATAAAATAAATTTGACGTATGTTTATAAAAAAGATAGTACCAAATAGCTCTAAATAATGACATAAAACTGAAAACTACGGAAATGGCTAAATATTTAGCTGACTAGAGAGACTAATAGAAAGACCAGTTACCATTACATCAGTTTAATAAAATGCATTCATGGTATCGCCAGGAATTTCACAGAGGTAAAGATTTTTTAAGACATGAGCACTTTTCAAAACAACATTAAACAAATTATTATTATTAAACTGTAAATGATTAAAAAAGGGAGGTGCACTCCAAAAATGAGGATCGTTCGACCCACCGCTCATACTCCGTTCATGGCGAAGGCCTTGCATGTATTGATTGTGAAATCAACTTTTAAAAAGTGGTAAAAAAGATGTTTATAGTCGGAAATATATCGGCAATATTATAGTCGGAAACTGATTGTTTTAATTCATAAATACTCAATCAATTAAAAGTACGCTTTTCATTTATTCAAATATTTTGTATTTGAAATTTTTGTTTTTGCGGAACAAAGCTAAAACGAACAATAAAAATTACTACATAAATATTGTTTAGTAAAATATGTTTCTATTCTCATAATTTTAGCAGTGAATTGCATCAACTATCCATGTACAACAGGCCCCCTCCCACCATTATATGTAACTTCAAACGATCAATAGATGTCAATTAAAAGGATGTCAATACATAATTTGGAACTTATAAGATACCTGCGGAGGTATGAAAAGTTTTAAAGGACGGGTGACCATTGTTGAGTTTTCATACTTCACAAATGATTTGATGGTTCTTGTAATTAGCGTATGTCATGCAAAAGGTGAATAATAAAGTACAGGCAACAGAGATAAAGAGTGTGTAGTTATGAGGAGTGAACAAAGGGTTGCAGTTATAGTAAGTGGTGATTCTTTATAATCAATGTCGAACTTGAAAATATTATTTACTATACATTTGCAAAGTTTATAATGTGAGTTTTTTGTTGCCTTTTTGGGAAAAAATCACTAGAATCCGCCGGAAGGCAGTGTGATAGGTTCAACGATTTTTAATAAATTCAAAAGGTGTTTCAGATTCACTTATTGAATAGAATTCTTGAGAAAAGATTCTTCTAGCTTCTAACAAAAATGATTAATGGCAACCTGCAGATTCTTTTCTTAGGGTTCTTTTAAGAGAGGTTTCCTGGCAATTTATTAATTTAGATGATTATTATTTATTATAAATTTAATTTAATAAAATCTTGAATTAAATATAACAAAAGCATAAGCACATTTAATTGATCAAGAATATTTTCATACCATAATATTTTAACTGACTCTTATTGATCTAATATCTTTAAAATTGAAATTTAAAGGAAATCTAACTATGTGATAACTAACTAATATGACAATTAATGTGTGCGTTGAATTCAATGATTGTTTGTGTAACTAGGCAACGTACCTGCAATCATAAATTGTCTGAAATAAATGAGTTAGTTATATATTAAACGTGTGTTAGTTGCGGAAATAGACAACAAAAAATATAACAACTGTGATGTTAGGGTTATTGTATGGAATTGATTAACAGATACTAGTAGTACAGAAAGGTTGTTTCTAACACACACCTGTTAAGTTGTTAAAATAATGAACTACAAAACAGTAATACAAACTTAAATACATTCCTAATCAACTGTTTATGGATAGGTCTTCATATTAAAACAATAAAATTTAGTAAAAAGCATAAATTCAAATTAATGCGATCCTTAAAAATAATTAGAATTGAACTTCTAAACATTTATAATAACAGCAACCAAAGGAGTGTGAGGGGAAAAGATTTTAGAATTGAAAACCGAAAAAATTCAAATAAAATGAAACTTGTTTTAAAATAATAAATATTGATGAAATGTTACCTCTTTTTCATTAGAATTCCAAATCCTGGCACACTTGCCATCTTTGTTGATTTCAAGAAATTTCAGTTCTCCGGAAAAACTGAATAGAATAATGATATTAAATTGGTTTGAATTCGGCGAGTGTATCAGAAGGTCTCATAATGAATGTTCAAGTTTACAGAGAATAAAACATTATGTGCCGAAAATAACAGGCCTACAAAATAATAAAATAAATTTAAATAATGCAGGCAGAGAATACAAGGCCTTCCCTGTCTTCAGTGGTACCAAAAAAGTGACTCCAAACGATTGGAAATGAAATCACTTCATTTAATTTAATTAAAATATATTTTTATTACTGAAGTTTTTGTTTATAAATGTCTTCAATTTTCTTTTTGTTTCTACTGAAGAAGGGCTGTCATACCGAAACGTCTAGTATTTGTTGTCTTTTAAAATCAATTGTATTATTATAAATGTGTTATAGTCGCAAAAGTTTAGTTTAGTTTCATAGAGAGTCAACCAAATTATTTCTCACCTGGAGCCACTCTGATCGTGCAGTCCTTGTTGACTCTTTCTTTTTCCTCCACCTACTCCAATACCACTTCCACCTACTCCAATACCACCTCCACCTACTCCAATACCACCTCCACCTACTCCAATACCACCTCCACCTACTCCAA